>JAWPHD010011095.1:0-87029 GCA_037043455.1 Cyrtodaria siliqua
GCCTCCTACAATCCCGTCTTCAACGGGTTACCTACAATCCCATATTCAAGGGGCCTCATACAATCCCGTCTTCAATGGGCCTCATACAATCCCTTCTTCAACGGGCCTCATACAATCCCGTCTTCAATGGGCCTCCTACAATCCCGTCTTCAACGGGCCTTCTACAATCCCGTCTTCAACGGGTTTCCTACAATCCCATATTCAAGGGGCCTCATACAATCCCGTCTTCAACGGGCCTCATACAATCCCGTCTTCAACGGGCCTCCTACAATCCCGTCTACAACGGGCCTCATACAATCGCGTCTTCAACAGGCCTCCTACAATCCCGTCTTCAACGGGCCTCCTACAATCCCGTCTTCAACGGGCCTCCTACAATCCCGTCTTCAATGGGCCTCATACACTCGCGTCTTCAACGGGCCTCCTAGAATCCCGTCTTCAACGGGCCTCCTATAATCCCGTCTTCAATGGGCCTCATACAGTCCCATCTTGAACAGGCATCCTACAATCCCGTTCAACGGGCCTCATACAATCCCTTCTTCAACGGGCCTCATACAATCCCGTCTTCAACGGGCCTCATACAATCCCGTCTTCAACGGGCCTCCTACAATCCCGTTTACAACGGGCCTCATACAATCCCGTCTTCAATGGGCCTCCTACAATCCCGTCTTCAACAGGTGACCTACAATCCCATATTCAAGGGGCCTCATACAATCCCGTCTTCAACGGGCCTCATACAAGCCCGTCTTCAACGGGCCTCCTACAATCACGTCTTGAATGGGCCTCATACAATCCTGTCTTCAACGGGCCTCCTACAATCCCGTCTTCAACGGGCCTCCTACAATCTCGTCTTCAACGGGCCTCCTACAATCCCGTTCAATGGGCCTCCTACAATCCCGTCTTCAACGGGCCTCCTACAATCCCGTCTTCAACGGGCCTCCTACAATCTCGTCTTCAACGGGCCTCCTACATTCCCGTTCAATGGGCCTCCTACAATCCCGTCTTCAACGGGCCTCCTACAATCCCGTCTTCAACGGGTTTCCTACAATCCCATATTCAAGGGGCCTCATACAATCCCGTCTTCAACGGGCCTCATACAATCCCGTCTTCAACGGGCCTCCTACAATCCCGTCTTCAACGGGCCTCCTACAATCCCGTCTTGAATGGGACTCATACAATCCCGTCTTCAATGGGCCTCATACAATCACGTCTACAACGGGCCTCATACAATCCCGTCTTCAACGGGCCTCCTACAATCTCGTCTTCAACGGGCCTCCTACAATCCCGTTCAATGGGCCTCCTACAATCCCGTCTTCAACGGGCCTCCTACAATCCCGTCTTCAACGGGCCTCCTACAATCTCGTCTTCAACGGGCCTCCTACATTCCCGTTCAATGGGCCTCCTACAATCCCGTCTTCAACGGGCCTCCTACAATCCCGTATTCAACGGGTTACCTACAATCCCATATTCAAGGGGCCTCATACAATCCCGTCTTCAATGGGCCTCATACAATCCCTTCTTCAACGGGCCTCATACAATCCCGTCTTCAACGGGCCTCATACAATCCCGTCTTCAACGGGCCTCCTACAATCCCGTTTACAACGGGCCTCATACAATCCCGTCTTCAATGGGCCTCCTACAATCCCGTCTACAACGGGCCTCATACAATCCCGTCTTCAACGGGCCTTCTACAATCCCGTCTTCAACGGGCCTCATACAATCCCGTCTTCAACGGGCCTCCTACAATCTCGTCTTCAACGGGCCTCCTACAATCCCGTTCAATGGGCCTCCTACAATCCCGTCTTCAATGGGCCTCCTACAATCCCGTCTTCAACGGGCCTCATACAATCCCGTCTTCAACGGGCGTCATACAATCCCGTCTTCAACGGGCCTCCTACAATCCCGTCTACAACGGGCCTCATACAATCCCGTCTTCAACGGGCCTGCTACAATCCCGTCTTCAACGGGCCTACTACAATCCCGTCTACAACGGGCCTCCTACAATCCCGTCTTCAACGGGCCTCCTACAGTCCCGTCTTTTCTTTACTTGCCTAACCTTACCTTACTTTAACCTTACCTTACCTTACTTTTACATCACCTTACCTTACCTTACTTTTACCTTACCTTTCCTTACCTTACTTTACTTTTATCTTACCTTAATTTACTTTTACCTTACATTACCTTCCTTTACTTTTACCTTACTTTTACCTTACCTTCTGCAATTTCGTCTTCAAATGGCCTTCTGCAATCCCGTCTTGAACGGGCCTTCTGCAATCCCGTCTTCAATGGGCCTCCTACAATCCCGTTCAATGGGCCTCCTACAATCCCGTCTACAACGGGCCTCCTACAATCCCGTCTTCAACGGGCCTCCTACAATCCCGTCTTTTCTTAACTTGCCTAACCTTACCTTACTTTAACCTTACCTTACCTTACTTTTACATCACCTTACCTTACCTTACTTTTACCTTACCTTTCCTTACCTTACTTTACTTTTATCTTACCTTAATTTACTTTTACCTTACATTACCTTCCTTTACTTTTACCTTACTTTTACCTTACCTTCTGCAATTTCGTCTTCAAATGGCCTTCTGCAATCCCGTCTTGAACGGGCCTTCTGCAAACCCGTCTTCAATGGGCCTCCTACAATCCCGTTCAATGGGCCTCCTACAATCCCGTCTTCAACGGGCCTCCTACAATCCCGTCTTCAATGGGCCTCCTACAATCCCGTCTTCAACAGGCCTCATACAATCCCGTCTTCAACGGGCCTCATACAATCCCGTCTTCAACAGGCCTCATACAATCCCGTCTTCAACGGGCCTCATACAATCCCGTCTTCAACGGGCCTCCTACAATCCCGATTACAACGGGCCTCATACAATCCCGTCTTCAATGGGCCTCCTACAATCCCGTCTTCAACGAGTTTCCTACAATCCCATATTCAAGGGGCCTCATACAATCCCGTCTACAACGGGCCTCATACAATCCCGTCTTCAACGGGCCTCCTACAATCCCGTCTTAAATGGGCCTCATACAATCCCTTCTTCAACGGGCCTCATACAATCCCGTCTTCAACGGGCCTCATACAATCCCGTCTTCAACGGGCCTCCTACAATCCCGTTTACAACGGGCCTCATACAATCCCGTCTTCAATGGGCCTCCTACAATCCCGTCTACAACGGGCCTCATACAATCCCGTCTTCAACGGGCCTTCTACAATCCCGTCTTCAACGGGCCTCATACAATCCCGTCTTCAACGGGCCTCCTACAATCTCGTCTTCAACGGGCCTCCTACAATCCCGTTCAATGGGCCTCCTACAATCCCGTCTTCAATGGGCCTCCTACAATCCCGTCTTCAACGGGCCTCATACAATCCCGTCTTCAACGGGCGTCATACAATCCCGTCTTCAACGGGCCTCCTACAATCCCGTCTACAACGGGCCTCATACAATCCCGTCTTCAACGGGCCTGCTACAATCCCGTCTTCAACGGGCCTACTACAATCCCGTCTACAACGGGCCTCCTACAATCCCGTCTTCAACGGGCCTCCTACAGTCCCGTCTTTTCTTTACTTGCCTAACCTTACCTTACTTTAACCTTACCTTACCTTACTTTTACATCACCTTACCTTACCTTACTTTTACCTTACCTTTCCTTACCTTACTTTACTTTTATCTTACCTTAATTTACTTTTACCTTACATTACCTTCCTTTACTTTTACCTTACTTTTACCTTACCTTCTGCAATTTCGTCTTCAAATGGCCTTCTGCAATCCCGTCTTGAACGGGCCTTCTGCAATCCCGTCTTCAATGGGCCTCCTACAATCCCGTTCAATGGGCCTCCTACAATCCCGTCTACAACGGGCCTCCTACAATCCCGTCTTCAACGGGCCTCCTACAATCCCGTCTTTTCTTTACTTGCCTAACCTTACCTTACTTTAACCTTACCTTACCTTACTTTTACATCACCTTACCTTACCTTACTTTTACCTTACCTTTCCTTACCTTACTTTACTTTTATCTTACCTTAATTTACTTTTACCTTACATTACCTTCCTTTACTTTTACCTTACTTTTACCTTACCTTCTGCAATTTCGTCTTCAAATGGCCTTCTGCAATCCCGTCTTGAACGGGCCTTCTGCAAACCCGTCTTCAATGGGCCTCCTACAATCCCGTTCAATGGGCCTCCTACAATCCCGTCTTCAACGGGCCTCCTACAATCCCGTCTTCAATGGGCCTCCTACAATCCCGTCTTCAACAGGCCTCATACAATCCCGTCTTCAACGGGCCTCATACAATCCCGTCTTCAACAGGCCTCATACAATCCCGTCTTCAACGGGCCTCATACAATCCCGTCTTCAACGGGCCTCCTACAATCCCGATTACAACGGGCCTCATACAATCCCGTCTTCAATGGGCCTCCTACAATCCCGTCTTCAACGAGTTTCCTACAATCCCATATTCAAGGGGCCTCATACAATCCCGTCTACAACGGGCCTCATACAATCCCGTCTTCAACGGGCCTCCTACAATCCTGTCTTAAATGGGCTTCATACAATCCCGTCTTCAACGGGCCTCCTACAATGCTGTCTTCAACGGGCCTCCTCCAATCTCGTCTTCAACGGGCCTCCTACAATCCCGTTCAATGGGCCTCCTACAATCCCGTCTTTAATGGGCCTCCTACAATCTCATCTTCAACGGGCCTCCTACAATCCCGTCTACAACGGGCCTCATACAATCCCGTCTTCAACGGGCCTTCTACAATCCCGTCTTCAACGGGCCTCATACAATCCCGTCTTCAACGGGCCTCCTACAATCTCGTCTTCAACGGGCCTCCTACAATCCCGTTCAATGGGCCTCCTACAATCCCGTCTTCAATGGGCCTCCTACAATCCCGTCTTCAACGGGCCTCATACAATCCCGTCTTCAACGGGCGTCATACAATCCCGTCTTCAACGGGCCTCCTACAATCCCGTTTACAACGGGCCTCATACAATCCCGTCTTCAACGGGCCTCCTACAATCCCGTCTTCAACGGGCCTACTACAATCCCGTCTACAACGGGCCTCCAACAATCCCGTCTTCAACGGGCCTCCTACAATCCCGTCTTTTCTTTACTTGCCTAACCTTACCTTACTTTAACCTTACCTTACCTTACTTTTACATCACCTTACCTTACCTTACTTTTACCTTACCTTTCCTTACCTTACTTTACTTTTATCTTACCTTAATTTACTTTTACCTTACATTACCTTCCTTTACTTTTACCTTACTTTTACCTTACCTGCTGCAATTTCGTCTTCAAATGGCCTTCTGCAATCCCGTCTTGAACGGGCCTTCTGCAATCCCGTCTTCAATGGGCCTCCTACAATCCCGTTCAATGGGCCTCCTACAATCCCGTCTTCGATGGGCCTCCTACATTCCCGTCTTCAATGGGCCTCCTACAATCCCGTCTTCAACGGGTTTCCTACAATCCCGTCTTCAACGGGCCTCATACAATCCCGTCTTCAACGGGCCTCCTACAATCTCGTCTTCAACGGGCCTCCTACAATCCCGTTCAATGGGCCTCCTACAATCCCGTCTTCAATGGGCCTCCTACAATCCCGTCTTCAACGGGCCTCATACAATCCCGTCTTCAACGGGCGTCATACAATCCCGTCTTCAACGGGCCTCCTACAATCCCGTCTACAACGGGCCTCATACAATCCCGTCTTCAACGGGCCTTCTACAATCCCGTCTACAACGGGCCTCCTACAATCCCGTCTTCAACGGGCCTCCTACAATCCCGTCTTTTCTTTACTTGCCTAACCTTACCTTACTTTGACCTTACCTTACCTTACTTTTACATCACCTTACCTTACCTTACTTTTACCTTACCTTTCCTTACCTTACTTTACTTTTATCTTACCTTAATTTACTTTTACCTTACATTACCTTCCTTTACTTTTACCTTACTTTTACCTTACCTTCTGCAATTTCGTCTTCAAATGGCCTTCTGCAATCCCGTCTTGAACGGGCCTTCTGCAATCCCGTCTTCAATGGGCCTCCTACAATCCCGTTCAATGGGCCTCCTACAATCCCGTCTTCAACGGGCCTCCTACAATCCCGTCTTCAATGGGCCTCCTACAATCCCGTCTTCAACCTTCTGCAATTTCGTCTTCAATGGGCCTTCTGCAATCCCGTCTTGAACGGGCCTTCTGCAATCCCGTCTTCAACGGGCCTCCTACAATCCCGTTCAATGGGCCTGCTACAATCCCGTCTTCAACGGGCCTCCTACAATCCCATCTTCAATGGGCCTCCTACAATCCCGTCTTCAACGGGTTTCTTACAATCCCATTTTCAAGGGGCCTCATACAATCCCGTCTTCAACGGGCCTCCTACAATCCCATCTATAACGGGCCTCCTACAATACCGTCTACAACAGGCCTCATACAATCCCGTCTTCAACGGGCCTCCTACAATCCCGTCTACAACGGGCCTCCTACAATCCTGTCTTCAACGGGCCTCCTACAATCCCGTCTTCTATCGGCCTCCTACAATCCCGTCTTCAACGGGTTTCCTACAATCCCATATTCAAGGGGCCTCATACAATCCCTTCATCAACGGGCCTCATACAATCCCGTCTTCAACGGGACTCCTACAATCCCGTCTTCGACGGGCCTCCTACAATCCCTGCTTCGACGGGCCTCCTACAATCCCGTTCAACGGGCCTCCTACAATCCCGTCTTCAACGGGCCTCCTACAATCCCGTCTTCAACGGGCCTCCTACAATCCCGTCTTCAACGGGCCTCCTACAATCCCGTCTTCAACGGGCCTCCTACAATCCCGTCTTCAACGGGCCTCCTACAATCCCGTCTTCAACGGGCCTCCTACAATCCCGTCTACAACGGGCCTCCTACAATCCCATCTTCAACGGGCCTCCTACAATCCCATCTTTAACGGGCCTCCTACAATCCCGTCTACAACGGGCCTCCTACAATCCCGTCTTCAACGGGCTTCCTACAATCCCGTCTTTTCTTTACTTGCCTAACCTTACCTTACTTTTACCTTACCTTACCTTACTTTTACATCACCTTACCTTACCTTACTTTTACCTTACCTTACCTTACCTTACTTTACTTTTACCTTACCTTAATTTACTTTTACCTTACCTTACCTTCCTTTACTTTTACCTTACTTTTACCTACCTTCTGCAATTTCGTCTTCAAAGGGCCTTCTGCAATCCCGTCTTGAACGGGCCTTCTGCAATCCCGTCTTCAACGGGCCTCCTACAATCCCGTTCAATGGGCCTCCTACAATCCTGTCTTCAACGGGCCTCCTACAATCCCGTCTTCTATGGGCCTCCTACAATCCCGTCTTCAACGGGTTTCCTACAATCCCATATTCAAGGGGCCTCATACAATCCCTTCATCAACGGGCCTCATACAATCCCGTCTTCAACGGGACTCCTACAATCCCGTCTTCGACGGGCCTCCTACAATCCCGTTTTCGACGGGCCTCCTACAATCCCGTTCAACAGGCCTCCTACAATCCCGTCTTCAACGGGCCTCCTACAATCCCGTCTTCAACGGGCCTCCTACAATCCCGTCTTCAACGGGCCTCCTACAATCCCGTCTTCAACGGGCCTCCTACAATCTCGTCTTCAACGGGCCTCCTACAATCCCGTCTTCAATGGGCCTCCTACAATCCCGTCTTCAACGGGTTTCTTGCAATCCCATATTCAAGGGGCCTCATACAATCTCGTCTTCAACGGGCCTCCTACAATCCCATCTATAACGGGCCTCCTACAATCCCGTCTACAACAGGCCTCATACAATCCCGTCTTCAACGGGCCTCCTACAATCCCGTCTACAACGGGCCTCATACAATCCCGTCTTTAACGAGCCTCCTACAATCCCGTCTATAACGGGCCTCATACAATCCCGTCTTCAACGGGCCTCCTACAATCCCGTCTTCAACGGGCCTCCTACAATCCCGTCTTCAATGGGCCTCCTACAATCCCGTCTTTTCTTTACTTGCCTAACCTTACCTTACTTTTACCTTACCTTACCTTACCTTACTTTTACATCACCTTACCTATCTTACTTTTACCTTACCTTACCTTACTTTACTTTTACCTTACCTTAATTTACTTTTACCTTACCTTACCTTACCTTCTTTTACTTTTACCTTACTTTTACCTTACCTTCTGCAATTTCGTCTTGAACGGGCCTTCTGCAGAATCCTACAATCCTGTCTTGAATGGGACTCATACAATCCCGTCTTCAATGGGCCTCATACAATCCCGTCTACAACGGGCCTCATACAATCCCGTCTTCAACGGGCCTCCTACAATCCTGTCTTCAACGGGCCTCATACAATCCCATCTTTAATATGCCTCCTACAATCCCGGCTTGAACGCGCCTCCTACAATCCCTTCTTCAACGGGCCTCATACAATCCCGTCTTCAATGGGCCTCATACACTCGCGTCTTCAATGGGCCTCCTAGAATCCCGTCTTCAACGGGCCTCCTATAACCCCGTCTTCAATGGGCCTCATACAGTCCCATCTTGAACAGGCATCCTACAATCCCGTTCAACGGGCCTCCTACAATCCCGTCTTCAATGGGCCTCCTACAATCCCGTCTTCAACGGGTGACCTACAATCCCATATTCAACGGGCCTCATACAATCCCGTCTTCAACGGGCCTCATACAATCCCGTCTTCAACGGGCCTCCTACAATCCCATCTTCAACGGGCCTCCTACAATCCCGTCTACAACGGGCCTCCTACAATCCCGTCTTCAACGGGCCTCCTACAATCCCGTCTTCAACGGGCCTCCTACAATCCCATCTTCAATGGGCCTCCTACAATCCCGTCTACAACGGGCCTCCTACAATCCCGTCTTCAACGGGCCTCCTACAATCCCGTCTTTTCTTTACTTGCCTAACCTTACCTTACTTTTACATCACCTTACCTTACCTTACTTTTACCTTACCTTACCTTACCTTACTTTACTTTTACCTTACCTTAATTTACCTTTACCTTACCTTACCTTCCTTTACTTTTACCTTACTTTTACCTTACCTTCTGCAATTTCGTCTTCAAAGGGCCTTCTGCAATCCCGTCTTGAACGGGCCTTCTGCAATCCCGTCTTCAACGGGCCTCCTACAATCCCGTTCAATGGGCCTCCTACAATCCTGTCTTCAACGGGCCTCCTACAATCCCGTCTTCTATGGGCCTCCTACAATCCCGTCTTCAACGGGTTTCCTACAATCCCATATTCAAGGGGCCTCATACAATCCCTTCTTCAACGGGCCTCATACAATCCCGTCTTCAACGGGACTCCTACAATCCCGTCTTCGACGGGCCTCCTACAATCCCGTCTTCAACGGGCCTCATACAATCCCGTCTTCAACGGGCCTCATACAATCCCGTCTTCAACGGGCCTCCTACAATCCCGTTTACAACGGGCCTCATACAATCCCGTCTTCAATGGGCCTCCTACAATCCCGTTTAACGGGTGACCTACAATCCCTTATTCAAGGGGCCTCATACAATCCCGTCTTCAACGGGCCTCATACAATCCCGGCTTCAACGGGCCTCATACAATCCCGTCTTCAACGGGCCTCCTACAATCCCGTTTACAACGGGCCTCATACAATCCCGTCTTCAATGGGCCTCCTACAATCCCGTCTTCAACGGGTGACCTACAATCCCATATTCAAGGGGCCTCATACAATCCCGTCTTCAACGGGCCTCATACAATCCCGTCTTCAACGGGCCTCATACAATCTCATCTTCAACGGGCCTCCTACAATCCCGTCTTCAACGGGCCTCCTACAATCCCGTCTACAACGGGCCTCCTACAATCCCGTCTTCAACGGGCCTCCTACAATCCCGTCTTCAACGGGCCTCCTACAATCCCATCTTTAACGGGCCTCCTACAATCCCGTCTACAACGGGCCTCCTACAATCCCGTCTTCAACGGGCTTCCTACAATCCCGTCTTTTCTTTACTTGCCTAACCTTACCTTACTTTTACCTTACCTTACCTTACTTTTACATCACCTTACCTTACCTTACTTTTACCTTACCTTACCTTACCTTACTTTACTTTTACCTTACCTTAATTTACTTTTACCTTACCTTACCTTCCTTTACTTTTACCTTACTTTTACCTTACCTTCTGCAATTTCGTCTTCAAAGGGCCTTCTGCAATCCCGTCTTGAACGGGCCTTCTGCAATCCCGTCTTCAACAGGCCTCCTACAATCCCGTTCAATGGGCCTCCTACAATCCTGTCTTCAACGGGCCTCCTACAATCCCGTCTTCTATGGGCCTCCTACAATCCCGTCTTCAACGGGTTTCCTACAATCCCATATTCAAGGGGCCTCATACAATCCCTTCATCAACGGGCCTCATACAATCCCGTCTTCAACGGGACTCCTACAATCCCGTCTTCGACGGGCCTCCTACAATCCCGTCTTCGACGGGCCTCCTACAATCCCGTTCAACGGGCCTCCTACAATCCCGTCTTCAACGGGCCTGCTACAATCCCGTCTTCAACGGGCCTCCTACAATCCCGTCTTCAACGGGCCTCCTACAATCCCGTCTTCAACGGGCCTCCTACAATCCCGTCTTCAATGGGCCTCCTACAATCCCGTCTTCAACGGGTTTCTTACAATCCCATATTCAAGGGGCCTCATACAATCTCGTCTTCAACGGGCCTCCTACAATCCCATCTATAACGGGCCTCCTACAATCCCGTCTACAACAGGCCTCATACAATCCCGTCTTCAACGGGCCTCCTACAATCCTGTCTACAACGGGCCTCATACAATCCCGTCTTTAACGAGCCTCCTACAATCCCTTCTATAACGGGCCTCATACAATCCCATCTTCAACGGGCCTCCTACAATCCCGTCTTCAACGGGCCTCCTACAATCCCGTCTTCAATGGGCCTCCTACAATCCCGTCTTTTCTTTACTTGCCTAACCTTACCTTACTTTTACCTTACCTTACCTTACCTTACTTTTACATCACCTTACCTATCTTACTTTTACCTTACCTTACCTTACTTTACTTTTACCTTACCTTAATTTACTTTTACCTTACCTTACCTTACCTTCTGTTACTTTTACCTTACTTTTACCTTACCTTCTGCAATTTCGTCTTGAACGTGCCTTCTGCAGAATCCTACAATCCCGTCTTGAATGGGACTCATACAATCCCTTCTTCAATGGGCCTCATACAATCCCGTCTACAACGGGCCTCATACAATCCCGTCTTCAACGGGCCTCCTACAATCCTGTCTTCAACGGGCCTCATACAATCCCATCTTTAATATGCCTCCTACAATCCCGGCTTGAACGCGCCTCCTACAATCCCTTCTTCAGCGGGCCTCATACAATCCCGTCTTCAATGGGCCTCATACACTCGCGTCTTCAACGGGCCTCCTAGAATCCCGTCTTCAACGGGCCTCCTATAATCCCGTCTTCAATGGGCCTCATACAGTCCCATCTTGAACAGGCATCCTACAATCCCGTTCAACGGGCCTCCTACAGTCCCGTCTCCAACGGGCCTCATACAATTCTGTCTTCTATGGGCTTTCTACAATCCCGTCTTCAACGGGCCTCATACATTCCCGTCTTTTCTTTACTTGCCTAACCTTACCTTACTTTTACCTTACCTTACCTTACTTTTACCTTACCTTACCTTACTTTACTTTTACCTTACCTTAATTTACTTTTACCTTACCTTACCTTACCTTCCTTTACTTTTACCTTACTTTTACCTTACCTTCTGCAATTTCGTCTTCAATGGGCCTTCTGCAATCCCGTCTTGAAAGGGCCTTCTGCAATCCCGTCTTCAACGGGCCTCCTACAATCCCGTCTTGAATGGGCCTCCTACAATCCTGTCTTCACTGGGCCTCCTACAATGCCGTCTTCAACGGGACTCATACAATCCCGTCTTCAACGGGCCTCCTACAATCCCGTCTTCAATGGGCCTAATACAATCCCGTCTTCAACGGGCCTCCTACAATCCCGTCTTCAATGGGCCTCATACAATCCCGTCTTCAATTGGCCTCATACAATCCCGTCTTCAACGGGCCTCATACAATCCCGTCTTCAATGGGCCTCCTACAATCCCGTCTTCAACGGGTGACCTACAATCCCATATTCAAGGGGCCTCATACAATCCCGTCTTCAATGGGCCTCATACAATCCCGTCTTCAACGGGCCTCATACAATCCCGTCTTCAACGGGCCTCATACAATCCCGTCTTCAACGGGCCTCCTACAATCCCGTTTACAACGGGCCTCATACAATCCCGTCTTCAATGGGCCTCCTACAATCCCGTCTTCAACGGGTGACCTACAATCCCATATTCAAGGGGCCTCATACAATCCCGTCTTCAACGGGCCTCATACAATCCCGTCTTCAACGGGCCTCCTACAATCCCATCTTCAACGGGCCCTCTACAATCCCGTCTACAACGGGCCTCCTACAATCCCGTCTTTTCTTTACTTGCCTAACCTTACCTTACTTTTACCTTACCTTACCTTACTTTTACATCACCTTACCTTACCTTACTTTTACCTTACCTTACCTTACCTTACTTTACTTTTACCTTACCTTAATTTACTTTTACCTTACCTTACCTTCCTTTACTTTTACCTTACTTTTACCTGACCTTCTGCAATTTCGTCTTCAAAGGGCCTTCTGCAATCCCGTCTTGAACGGGCCTTCTGCAATCCCGTCTTCAACGGGCCTCCTACAATCCCGTTCAATGGGCCTCCTACAATCCTGTCTTCAACGGGCCTCCTACAATCCCATCTTCTATGGGCCTCCTACAATCCCGTCTTCAACGGGTTTCCTACAATCCCATATTCAAGGTGCCTCATACAATCCCTTCTTCAACGGGCCTCATACAATCCCGTCTTCAACGGGACTCCTACAATCCCGTCTTCGACGGGCCTCCTACAATCCCGTCTTCGACGGGCCTCCTACAATCCCGTTCCACGGGCCTCCTACAATCCCGTCTTCAACGGGCCTCCTACAATCCCGTCTTCAACGGGCCTCCTACAATCCCGTCTTCAACGGGCCTCCTACAATCCCGTCTTCAACGGGCCTCCTACAATCCCGTCTTCAACGGGCCTCCTACAATCCCGTCTTCAATGGGCCTCATACAATCCCGTCTTCAACGGGCCTCATACAATCCCGTCTTCAACGGGCCTACTACAATCACGTTTACAACGGGCCTCATACAATCCCGTCTTCAATGGGCCTCCTACAATCCCGTCTTCAACGGGTGACCTACAATCCCATATTCAAGGGGCCTCATACAATCCCGTCTTCAACGGGCATCATACAATCCCGTCTTCAACGGGCCTCATACAATCTCATCTTCAACGGGCCTCCTACAATCCCGTCTTCAACGGGCCTCCTACAATCCCGTCTACAACGGGCCTCATACAATCCCGTCTTCAACGGGTGACCTACAATCCCGTATTCAAAGGGCCTCATACAATCCTGTCTTCAATGGGCCTCATACAATCCCGTCTTCAACGGGCCTCATACAATCCCGTCTTCAACGGGCCTCATACAATCCCGTCTTCAACGGGCCTCCTACAATCCCGTCTACAACGGGCCTCATACAATCCCGTCTTCAACGGGCCTCCTACAATCCCGTCTTCAACGGGCCTCCTACAATCCCGTCTTCAATGGGCCTCCTACAATCCCGTCTTTTCTTTACTTGCCTAACCTTACCTTACTTTTACCTTACCTTACCTTACCTTACTTTTACATCACCTTACCTATCTTACTTTTACCTTACCTTACCTTACTTTACTTTTACCTTACCTTAATTTACTTTTACCTTACCTTACCTTCTTTTACTTTTACCTTACTTTTACCTTACCTTCTGCAATTTCGTCTTCAACGAGCCTTCTGCAATCCCGTCTTGAACGGGCCTTCTGCAATCCCGTCTTCAACGCGCCTCCTACAATCCCGTTCAATGGGCCTCCTACAATCCCGTTTAACGGACCTCCTACAATCCTGTCTTCAATGGGCCTCCTACAATGCCGTCTTCAACGGGACTCATACAATCCCGTCTTCAACGGGCCTCCTACAATCCCGTCTTCAATGGGCCTAATACAATCCCGTCTTCAACGGGCCTCCTACAATCCCGTCTTCAAGGGGCCTCATACAATCCCGTCTTCAACGGGCCTCATACAATCCCGTCTTCAACGGGCCTCATACAATCCCGTCTTCAACGGGCCTCCTACAATCCCGTTTACAACGGGCCTCATACAATCCCGTCTTCAATGGGCCTCCTACAATCCCGTCTTCAACGGGTGACCTACAATCCCATATTCAAGGGGCCTCATACAATCCCGTCTTCAACGGGCCTCATACAATCCCGTCTTCAACGGGCCTCATACAATCCCGTCTTCAACGGGCCTCATACAATCCCGTCTTCAATGGGCCTCCTACAATCCCGTCTTCAACGGGTGACCTACAATCCCATATTCAAGGGGCCTCATACAATCCCGTCTTCAACGGGCCTCATACAATCCCGTCTTCAACGGGCCTCCTACAATCCCGTCTTCAACGGGCCTCCTACAATCCCGTCTACAACGGGCCTCATACAATCCCGTCTTCAACGGGCCTCATACAATCCCGTCTTCAACGGGCCTCATACAATCCCGTCTTCAACGGGCCTCCTACAATCCCGTTTACAACGGGCCTCATACAATCCCGTCTTCAATGGGCCTCCTACAATCCCGTCTTCAACGGGTGACCTACAATCCCATATTCAAGGGGCCTCATACAATCCCGTCTTCAATGGGCCTCATACAATCCCGTCTTCAACGGGCCTCATACAATCCCGTCTTCAACGGGCCTCATACAATCCTTACAATACCTTACCTTACCTTACCTTCTTTTACTTTTACCTTACTTTTACCTTACCTTCTGCAATTTCGTCTTCAACGAGCCTTCTGCAATCCCGTCTTGAACGGGCCTTCTGCAATCCCGTCTTCAACGCGTCTCCTACAATCCCGTTCAATGGGCCTCCTACAATCCCATTTAACGGACCTCCTACAATCCTGTCTTCAACGGGTTTCCTACAATCCCATATTCAAGGGGCCTCATACAATCCCGTCTTCAATGGGCCTCATACAATCCCGTCTTCAACGGGCCTCCTACAATGCCGTCTACAACGGGCCTCATACCATCGCGTCTTCAACGGGCCTCCTACAATCCCGTCTTCAACGGGCCTCCTAAAATCCCGTTTACAACGGGCCTCATACAATCCCGTCTTCAATGGGCCTCCTACAATCCTTTACTTTTACCTTACTTTTACCTTACCTTCTGCAATTTCGTCTTCAACGGGCCTTCTGCAATCCAGTCTTGAACGGGCCTTCTGCAATCCCGTCTTCAACGGGCCTCCAACAATCCCGTTCAATGGGCCTCCTACAATCCCGTCTTCAACGGGTTTCCTACAATCCCATATTCAACGGGCCTCATACAATCCCGTCTTCAACGGGCCTTCTACAATCCCGTCATCAACGGGCCTCCTACAATCCCGTCTTCAACGGGCCTCCTAAAATCCCGTCTTCAACGGGCCTCCTACAATCCCGTCTTCAACGGGCCTCCTACAATCCCGTCTTCAACGGGCCTCATACAATCCTGTCTTCAAAGGGGCTCCTACAATCCCGTCTTCAACGGGCCTCCTACAATCCCGTCTTCAATGGGCCTCCTACAATCCCGTCTTTTCTTTACTTGCCTAACCTTACCTTACTTTTACCTTACCTTACCTTACCTTACTTTAACATCGACTTACCAATCTTACTTTTACCTTACCTTACCTTACTTTACTTTAAACCATACCTTAATTTACTTTTACCTTACCTTACCTTACCTTCCTTTACCTTTACCTTACTTTTACCTTACCTTCTGCAATCCCGTCTTGAACGGACCTTCTGCAATCCCGTCTTCAACGGGCCTCCTACAATCCCGTTCAATGGGCCTCCTACAATCCCGTCTTCAACCGGTCTCCTACAATCCCGTCTTCAACGGGCCTCATACAATCCCGTCTTCAACGGGCCTCCTACAATCCCGTCTTCAACGGGCCTCATACAATCCCGTCTTCAACGGGCCTCCTACAATCCCGTCTTCAACGGGCCTCCTACAATCCCGTCTTCAACGGGCCTCGTACAATCCCGTCTTCAAAGGGCCTCCTACAATCCCGTCTTGAATGGGCCTCCTACAATCCCGTCTTGAACGGGCCTCATACAATCCCGTCTTCAACGGGCCTCCTACAATCCCGTCTTCAACGGGCCTCATACAATCCTGTCTTTAAAGGGCCTCATACAATCCCGTCTACAACGGGCCTCATACAATCCCGTCTTCAACGGGCCTCCTACAATCCTGTCTTCAACGGGCTTTCTACAATCCCGTCTTTAACGGTCCTCATACAATCCCATCTTTTCTTTACTTGCCTAACCTTACCTTACTTTTACCTTACCTTACCTTACCTTACTTTTACATCACCTTAATTTACTTTTACCTTACCTTACCTTACCTTTCTTTACTTTTACCTTACTTTTACCTTACCTTCTGCAATTTCGTCTTCAACGGGCCTTCTGCAATCCCGTCTTCAACGGGCCTCCTACAATCCCGTTAAATGGGCCTCCTACAATCCCGTCTTCAACGGGCCTCCTACAATCCCGTCTTCAATGGGCCTCCTACAATCCTGTCTTCAACGGGTTTTCTACAATCCCATATTCAAGGGGCCTCATACAATCCCGTCTTCAACGGGCCTCATACAATCCCGTCTTCAACGGGCCTCCTACAATCCCGTCTACAACGGGCCTCATACAATCCCATCTTCAACGGGCCTCCTACAATCCCGTCTTTTCTTTACTTGCCTAACCTTACCTTACTTTTACCTTACCTTAGCTTACTTTTACATCACCTTACCTTACCTTACTTTTACCTTACCTTACCTTACCTTACTTTACTTTTACCTTACCTTAATTTACTTTTACCTTACCTTACATTCCTTTACTTTTACCTTACCTTCTGCAATTTCGTCTTCAATGGGCCTCCTACAATCCCGTCTTCAACGGGTTTCCTACAATCCCATATTCAAGGGGCCTCATACAATCCCGTCTTCAACGGGCCTCATACAATCCCGTCTTCAACGGGCCTCCTACAATCCCATCTACAACGGGCCTCCTACAATCCCGTCTACAATGGGCCTCATACAATCCCGTCTTCAACGGGCCTCCTACAATCCCGTCTTCGTCAGGCCTCCTACAATCCCGTCTTCAACGGGCCTCCTACAATCCCGTCTTCAATGGGCCTCCTACAATCCCGTCTTTTCTTTTCTTGCCTAACCCTACCTTACTTTTACCTTACCTTACCTTACCTTACTTTTACATCACCTTACCTTTCCTTACTTTTACCTTACCTTACCTTACCTTTGTTTACTTTTACCTTACCTTAATTTACTTTTATCTTACCTTACCTTACCTTTCTTTACTTTTACCTTACTTTTACCTTACCTTCTGCAATTTCGTCTTCAACGGGCCTTCTGCAATCCAGTCTTGAACGGGCCTTCTGCAATCCCGTCTTCAACGGGCCTCCAACAATCCCGTTCAATGGGCCTCCTACAATTCCGTCTTCAACGGGTTTCCTACAATCCCATATTCAACGGGCCTCATACAATCCCGTCTTCAACGGGCCTTCTACAATCCCGTCTTCAACGGGCCTTCTACAATCCCGTCTTCAACGGGCCTCCTAAAATCCCGTCTTCAATGGGCCTCCTACAATCCCGTCTACAACGGGCCTCATACAATAACGTCTTCAACGGGCCTCCTACAATCCCGTCTTCAACGGGCCTCATACAATCCCGTCTTCAAAGGGCCTCCTACAATCCCGTCTTCAATGGGCCTCCTACAATCCCGTCTTCAATGGGCCTCCTACAATCCCGTCTTTTCTTTACTTGCCTAACCTTACCTTACTTTTACCTTACCTTACCTTACCTTACTTTTACATCGACTTACCAATCTTACTTTTACCTTACCTTACCTTACTTTACTTTTACCTTACCTTAATTTACTTTTACCTTACCTTACCTTACCTTCCTTTACCTTTACCTTACTTTTACCTTACCTTCTGCAATCCCGTCTTGAACGGACCTTCTGCAATCCCGTCTTCAACGGGCCTCCTACAATCCCGTTCAATGGGCCTCCTACAATCCCGTCTTCAACCGGTCTCCTACAATCCCGTCTTCAACGGGCCTCATACAATCCCGTCTTCAACGGGCCTCATACAATCCCGTCTTCAACGGGCCTCCTACAATCCCGTCTTCAACGGGCCTCATACAATCCCGTCTTCAACAGGCCTCCTACAATCCTGTCTTCAACGGGCCTCCTACAAACCCGTCTTCAACGGGCCTCCTACAATCCTGTCTTCAACGGGCCTCCTACAATCCCGTCTTCAACGGGCCTCCTACAATCCCGTCTTCAACGGGCCTCGTACAATCCCGTCTTCAAAGGGCCTCCTACAATCCCGTCTTGAATGGGCCTCCTACAATCCCGTCTTGAACGGGCCTCATACAATCCCGTCTTCAACGGGCCTCCTACAATCCCGTCTACAACGGGCCTCATACAATCCTGTCTTCAAAGGGCCTCATACAATCCCGTCTACAACGGGCCTCATACAATCCCGTCTTCAACGGGCCTCCTACAATCCCGTCTTCAACGGGCTTTCTACAATCCCGTCTTTAACGGTCCTCATACAATCCCGTCTTTTCTTTACTTGCCTAACCTTACCTTACTTTTACCTTACCTTACCTTACCTTACTTTTACATCACCTTAATTTACTTTTACCTTACCTTATCTTACCTTTCTTTACTTTTGCCTTACTTTTACCTTACCTTCTGCAATTTCGTCTTCAACGGGCCTTCTGCAATCCCGTCTTCAACGGGCCTCCTACAATCCCGTTAAATGGGCCTCCTACAATCCTGTCTTCAACGGGCCTCCTACAATCCCGTCTTCAATGGGCCTCCTACAATCCCGTCTTCAACGGGTTTCCTACAATCCCATATTCAAGGGGCCTCATACAATCCCGTCTTCAACGGGCCTCATACAATCCCGTCTTCAACGGGCCTCCTACAATCCCGTCTACAACGGGCCTCATACAATCCCGTCTTCAACGGGCCTCCTACAATCCCGTCTACAACGGGCCTCATACAATCCCGTCTTCAACGGGCCTCCTACAATCCCGTCTTTTCTTTACTTGCCTAACCTTACCTTACTTTTACCTTACCTTAGCTTACTTTTACATCACCTTACCTTACCTTACTTTTACATTACCTTACCTTACTTTACTTTTACCTTACCTTAATTTACTTTTACCTTACCTTACCTTCCTTTACTTTTACCTTACTTTTACCTTACCTTCTGCAATTTCGTCTTCAATGGGCCTCCTACAATCCCGTCTTCAACGGGTTTCCTACAATCCCATATTCAAGGGGCCTCATACAATCCCGTCTTCAACGGGCCTCATACAATCCCGTCTTCAACGGGCCTCCTACAATCCCATTTACAACGGGCCTCCTACAATCCCGTCTACAATGGGCCTCATACAATCCCGTCTACAATGGGCCTCATACAATCCCGTCTTCCACGGGCCTCCTACAATCCCGTCTTCCACGGGCCTTCTACAATCCCGTCTTCAACGGGCCTCCTACAATCCCGTCTTCCACGGGCCTCATACAATCCCGTCTTCCACGGGCCTCCTACAATCCCGTCTTCCATGGGCCTCATACAATCCCGTCTTCCACGGGCCTCATACACTTGAGACATTCTTTTAAATTTATATCTATAATTCTATTTGAAGAAACAAGAACATTTTAAAAGTAACTAGATCAGCAATTACACCAAGTCGGAACTATGTCTCTAGTCCAATCATTCAACAACAGTATGTTACTATGTATCACAATGTTTTCATTAATTATTTTAGCTTGACTTTTCTCAGAAGAGGCAAGCTATTCTACTCACCAATTCTACTATTCTACTCATTTGCGTTAGCTAACTATTAACCTTTTTTGGAAATTATCATCTCAGAACCTGCATGACAGAATTCAATGAAACCACACATATTCTGTATCGATAGATAACATACGCACGTCGCATAACTCTGTAACCTAATTTTACGAAGTTATGCCTCTTTTTTTTTTACTTACCTAGACATTTTCTTGGTTAAGCTCATATCTCGGAAACCGCCTGCGCCTGGCAGAACTCGCTAAAATTTCACGTATGTATTCAGTATAAATAGGTATCTCAGAAACCTGTTGGACAGAAACTTGACACATATTCACTATTATAAGAGGAACCCATACAAAAAAGTGCCATAACTCCGTCATAAATTTTACAGAAGTATGTCCCTTTTTCAACTTAGTTGCCCAATAAATAGACCAGGCTTCGAAAAGCTGAACGTGCTGTCATCCGACTGCTCTTGTTGTTGTTTTTATATTGAAGAATATTACTGAACATTTTCAGTCTAGTTCGGAGTAATATGAGACAATCATACTTTTAAAAAAAACTTCAAGCAGTGTCCAAGGGACACAACTCCATATATTGTGCTGAAATGTGCATAGAAATTGTGGTCATAGGACACACTGTGCCCAGGTTAAGCGTTGTTAACTGATTAATCAAATTGTTTAGTCCCTAATAATTAACGGTAAGTAATTTCAAATTCCTATAATTACACTTATGTAGATCTGTGTGTGTGAATTTAATTTATCACATAACTTGCCGTGGCAGTGTAATAAAGCCATGATGTAATTGAATTGAATTGAATGTTGTTTAACGGCTCATCAACACAGTATAGGTTATTTAGAGCCGCCCCAGAGAGAGGGGAAGGATACATAGGAATCCGGGAACCTGCCCTACTCTTATTATCGAATAGATTCCTATGGTTCTTTTACGTGCTCGGAGGATAGACCGATACACGGGACCGCCCGGTTTACGTCCCCATCCGACGGACAAGGCTGAGGGAAAGTGTCTTGCCCAAGAACACACCGACAGAACTCAGTGGCACCACGGAGGATTGAACCCGGGGCCTCCGGTTACAAATCCGCCGCGCTACCGACTGCGCCACGCCAGCCCTCAAAGCCATGATGTATTTATCATATTACACTAGTGAAATAAATATGCAGATGAAGGCTGAATCATCATTCAGTCTTTTATGTTCAGCTCGATGTGCATCGGAATTGCCTCATCGATAACCGTTTAAAATACCGAAGTACAGAAATCGATTAGATAGTTCCATTGTTCGATGTTGTTGGGAAAAGACCGGGTTAACATATATTGTCATCATACGATTTCATTCAAAACGTTATGAGGCTTTTTAGGAGTTATGTTATAAATAGAATCTCTCATTCGTGCTTATTTTAATAGCACAGCCGCGCATCAGATAATTTTATCCAACTCCTTTAATAATTACATTAAACTCATGAAAGATCATCTATTTAAAAAAATCTCTTTTGGGCTTTGATAATTGGCTAATTGAGTAACCAAAACTTGATTGTAAAACGAAATGCGTGAAGCAGGTGAATGTTACTTTTTGGCGGGAAAAGAGTTGAACTGGCATTGTAAGTGGGAATGCAACATGTCAGAAGTAGAGTAAATGAAGATGAAGGTCATTCACATTTAACCTACATGTTGCTGTCATTCAAGTGTGTGTGTGATGTGTTTTAAATTTAGAAAGTTGCATACATGGAGTTCAATTTCATGAGGAATGATCTAATCGAACAAAGTATGTCAATGACATTCACATTGGCCTACTGATGGACCGTGCTGTCATGTTGATATTATAAAGTTTGTATGAAGTTTGAAAGGTATGGACTAAATAACAAAGTTGAACGGATAACTTGCGAAAAGTAGGTGAATGTTATTCACAATCATATTGACCTACATTTGGTAGTAAAAATAACTGCATGCTGTTATGCAAACGTGAAGTTTGAAAGATCTACAGTTTCTGGAGTCTGAGAAGTGGACTTCATGAAACTCTTGAAGGTAAAATGTTTTTCGTTCTGACATACTGACAATATTAACACTATATCAGGCATTAACACTGGTATTATATTTGTTGAATTGCCATGTTCAGATGTAAAATAATTGCTTTTAATATTTCATAGATGCTCTGACAGTACATATGGTAGTTGGGATGGTTGTATGATTGTGCTGGTACTTCTGCTGCTGTTGCTGCTGCTTCTGTTGGTGTTGGATGCCAATTACATGTTCAGGTAATTAACGTCTCAATTTATGAATATGTATTGTCATAAAAAATACCTTCTCACTCTATATTATAACCTGACAGACACACACATACATTAATTTCCAGATAATGCTAAATCAGATAATGCTAAATTTATAAGAAATATTAAACAGTCCTATTTTTGGACAGCATTTATTTTTTAGCTCTGCCATATGGTCTGTTTTCTGTTGTCGGTCAACTTTTTGATGTTAAAACTCGAGCACCTTCAATTTTTGTATCCAATCTTTACCAAACTTGGCCAGAGTCTTAATATTGATGACAGCTCAGGCGAGTTTGAAAACCACCAATATCGTATAATAATTACAAACTGCGAACAATGCACATATTTACTGCATTCCGATTGGTTAGTCATTCTTAAAAGTGACCTTATTTCTCAATAACGCGTCAAAATAAAAATAGTTCCAGTTCCAGACTAAAGTGGAAGCCCAACATTTGAGTTGAGCGGCGAAGGGGGTCCGGGTGTGCTCGGGCTTCCAAACACTATATCAGGAAAAAAACAGTGGAACGGTTCCGGCTTCCGAACTTCCACCTGGCTACGTGTCTGAGTTTCTTATCTCTGTTCGATTCCTATTCATGATGACGTAACGAAACATTACATGACGTCACTTTTTTAAACCGTTAATGTCACCTCACAGAACGAAAAAAACAGATACTCAGTAAAGGTAAACACTTTAGCTTAATATTACAATTGTAACGCTATTTATGATTATGTGTACAGTACGTCATGTTATTTTAACAGCTGAATCAATAAGAACAACAGACATTTTAAACCTTTTTCTGCTGGTAAAATGGTGCACTTTGACGGGTTTGTGGAGACACTTTGAAACTTTTATCTGATTCAGCAGAAACAGTTTACTAACATAATTTTCTTTGAAGATACCAAGGAAATAAAAAAAGAAGAAATGTCTGACAAAGATCATTACGCAGCTGCGTACACACTGAAAAACAAAACAACTGAAATTAAAGAAGATCCATACATGTATATGCCACAAAAAAAAAAGGAAAATCATTAACTTCACAGTATTATAAAAGTTGGGAAATATTCCCAAATCACAGACCTAATAATAAATAGCCAGGAAAATGTGAAATGTATCTAAATTTCAGGTGGCACAGTTTTTCAGAAATTTCACAAAATATTGCCCGACGTTAACAAACAAATAATGAAGAGCTTTATGCAAACTGTGTATGTTTCGTTTGTCAAAACCCATCACAAATTGATTTTTCTTTCAAATTATGGTATTTTTCTTTAATATTTTAAGCAAAAAAGGAGTTTGAAGGAAAAAATCACTAAGTCAGTTGCTTGGTTTTTAAGTGAAAATCAAAAATGATCATAGTTTTATCTTTAAACAGCTTTTTGTACAATTTCTTACTTAGAAAACAAAAATAAATTACTGTAATCCTATTTTGCCAATCATTATGCATCATTTGAAAGTATTCTCATTTAAACACAATGAACTTTTAAGAGAGGAGTTAGAAGAAAAAGTTAAGGTGCCATGTGGTATTTTGGGGTTTCATCATTGGTTCAGATAGGAAGTTCCCGATGTGTTTTTGTGTCGCCTTTTCGAAGAAAAGTGCGATACATAGGGATCACTTTGTTAAATACACATTTTTTTATTCATGAAAACTTAATGTTGGCTATAACTTTATCATTTCTTGATATTTCTTCATCAAACTTTCAATATATACTTATCATGACAACACCGACATGACCATGCTAAAATATAAACGTCAAGGTCACACTGAAGGTCATTATATGGGTTAAATACTTGTTTTTGTTGTTCACGAAAACTTACCATTGGCTATAACTTTCTCATTTCTTGATATTTCTTCATCAAACTTTCAATATATACTTATCATGACAACACCGACATGACCATGCTAAAATATAAAGGTCAAGGGCACACTGAAGGTCATTATATGGGTTAAATACTCATTTTTTTCTTCATAAAAAAATTGTCAGGCCACTATGTCAAGGTCATTTGTCTGGGTCCAAAAAAAACTTGTTATACTGACAAAGCGCTG
Organism: Cyrtodaria siliqua; assembly: GCA_037043455.1. Classification (NCBI taxonomy): domain Eukaryota; kingdom Metazoa; phylum Mollusca; class Bivalvia; order Adapedonta; family Hiatellidae; genus Cyrtodaria; species Cyrtodaria siliqua. The sequence continues at coordinate 24,352 of JAWPHD010011095.1, forward strand.
ACAGGCTACACACGTGTTCCACGGAACGCCATAATGCATCACATAATATCTAAGAATAAAAAAAATCTGGAGATGTCCATCACCCCACCATCCCCCTCCCCACCACTAGCATGTACTCTTGCGTACACATTTAAAATGGTCTAGCTTATATATAATGCCCCTGACACGACTGGAACAGTTCAAATTTTATGGTAAAGTATAAAATGCATGAATCTGGCATCTCAATCTGGTAAATAATACATCTGATTTTCCTTGGGGAAAAGTCTGCATCATGCATGAGATTAATGTAAACTTTCTCCATGTCCAGTTTGGTTCGTACTCGCACATGTGTTTTTTACACAAAGTAGCCTTAGCGTCATCTTCATAATCTACAGTGACCAAAGAAGTGATGATAAACAAGTCTGTTTCTACTTCTACGTCGTCAAATTTTCGTTTCAACATTGTGAATTTACAGTAGAGTCATTCACGACGAACTATCGGAAGTTGTGTAATATTGGTTTTCCGCTGCATCCCACTAAACATGCATGCACAGAGCACCAGCACAACACATTTATAGCACGGAGTCTGGAGTTAGCTTAACTAAATTAACTGGTTGGCCTTACCTTCTCTTTCTTTGCGGTGACCATACCATTATGGAAATATCGTAAATTCTGCAGACGGGCCGGAAATTGGTTGACTCCGGAAAATAGATTTGTCCATCAAATTTCGATATCATTCCGATGTTATCGTTAAATTGTTTCGACCTTGACCGACCCAATTAAATATTAATGAATTGGCTTTTGCAGATATTGTCATTGATACCACCTACCATTTGGGTTTTTGTACAACCACCCATGTAATTCAATATAATATAAATGAATATCGACACGGCGACACGTGTATGTCAATTGTTTAAAAATACGGCAACCCATCTAAAAAATAAGTGTTTGCCGTCCACGGGTGGGACGTAATTTCTGGAACAGCCCTTACAGAAATACCGTTAATTCTGCAGATGGCTGGAAATTTGGTTGACCCCGGAAAACAGACTTGTCCATCAAATTTCGATATCATTCTGATGTTATCGTTAAATTGTTTCAACCTTGACCAACTCAATAAATTATTCCTGAATTGGCTTTTGCAGATCCATATACAAACATTTGTTGACACTCTGACACCTATATACCAACATTTTAGGTCATTGACACCCACCTTCCATTTGTTTTTTTGTACAACCACCCATGTAATTCAATATAATATAAACACGGCGACCCGTGTATATCCAGTGTTTAAAAATACGGCAACCCATATAAAAAAATAGGTTTTTGCCCTCCGCAGGTGAGACGTCATAATTTCTGGAACAGCCCTGACCATAATTGTCCCCAAGTTTCATAAAAATAAATGTGAAAATTATTGATCGGAAACTGCAAAAAATTGTCAATTTTCAAAAATCAAAGGGTCGTAACTCAGGCATTGTAGGTGCAATCTGGCTGATTATCAAACTTCCCTGAAATAGTTAGCCCATAAACATTGGCTGCTGAGATATTGTGGCCTTAAACCTTGTCCCCAAATATGAAGTCAATCAATGCAGGCATTGTCTTTTAAGTGATCAGAAACCAATCATTCCATACCCACCCGTGTTCCATAAAATTATAAAACATCAACATGTGAGAGACACTTTCGTTTTCACAATTTTAAAAAAAATTATGAGATGGCGAGTTGTCCGTCCGTCCATTAACTTTTGCCTCGTTAACACGATAGGGCCTTCATTCTTCATCCAATCTTTTTGAACCTTTACTAGATTGTTGATATTAATGCATGCTCGTATGAGTTCGAAAACCAGCCAGTTCGGACCAGAAACACCGGAGTTATGATTCCTGACTTGGTTAAAATTGCTATATTTTGCCTCAACGCAATAAGGCCTTCATTTTTCATCCGATCTTGTTTAAACTTTACCAGATTGTTGATGTCAATGAAAGCGTGGAGGAGTTTGAAAACCAACCAGTTCGGATCAGAAACACCAGAGTTATGGCCCTTGATTTAGTTAAAATTACCTTGTTAACATGATAGGGCCTTCATTTTTCATCCAATCTTTTTCAAACTTTACCAGATTGTTGATATCAATGAAAGCTCAAGAAGAGGTCAAAAACCAGCAAGTTCGGACCAGCAACACCTCGTTAACGCAACTGGGGGCCTTCATTTCTCATCCGATCGTTTTCAAACTTTACCAGGTTGTTGATGTCAATGAAAACTCGGATTAGTTTGAAAACCAGCCAGTTCGGACCAGTAACACCAGAGCTATGGCCCTTGATTTAGTTAAAATTGCTATATTTTGCCCCGTTTACATGATAGGGCCTTCATTTTTCATCAGATCTTTACCAAACTTTACCAGATTGATACTATCAATGAAATTTTGGATAAGTTTGAAAACCAACCAAATTGGATTATTAACACCAGGGTTATGGCTATTGAATTAGTTCAAAGATACTGTATTTTGCCTCGTGAAGATGATAGGACATTCATTTGGTCGGATTTCAGCGAAACTTTCCAGGCATTATCAGTACCAAGCCTAGTTTGTGTTCCAATTGAATGATTTGGTGGAGTTATGGCCTTTTAAAGGTTTTAATACACAAACTTTGTCTGGACTAGTTCTCCTGAACCCCTGGCCAGATTTCAGCGAAACCTTTTAGAGATGATTAGTACCAGGTCTAGTTGTGCATATCCTCGCCATGTTCCGGTTGAAAGATATTTGGCAGAGTTATGGCCCTTTAAAGCTTTTAAAACACAATCTTTGTCCGGACTAGTTCTCCTGAACACCTGGCTGGATTTCAATTGAATTGAATTGGGTTTTAAGGTGCACCAACACATGAAAAGGTTATATGGCGCCTAACAGCCATGAACATGCCAGGCTCATCTTCAAAGTACATCGAGATAAAATATGGAAAATGGGCCTAGAACCTTCTCACCCTGAACTGCAGAGTTGCTGCAAATTCTATCGTAGACACTCCATTTACGCTGGAGCCACGTTTATTGTTATTCTGCCACTGCTCTTTTGATGCGAGCGAGATAGCACCTGAAACAATGCAGGGATCATAATGAACATGAACAAAAAATGATAAAATGAACATGAATTTGGGGGGATTCTACCCCTCTGCCTATCCCTCCAAAGGGATCTGCAGTGGCCCTATTCTTTGCCCCGTGACCAAACGGGGGGCCCCCGGGAACCACACGGGGCAATGAAACTTGACAAGGAAGATCAGTATCAAGCCTAGCTGTGCATATCATTGCCCTGTTCTGGTCAAATGATCTTTGGCAGAGTTATGGCCCTTTAAATTAAAGATTTAATACACAAACTTTGTCCCGACTAATTCTTCTGATACCCTGGCCAGGTTTAAACAAATCTTGGCGAGGATGATGAGTACAGAGCCTAGTTGCACATATCATCGCCGTGTTCCAGTTGAATGAATTTTGGCAGAGTTATGACCCTTTAACGGTTTTAATACACTATCATTTTATAGACTAGTTCTCCTGAACCTCTTGTCAGATTTCAGCAGGGCAGGGATGTTCAGTACTAAACCTTGTTGCACTTGTCATTGCCATGTTCCGGTTGAATGATTTATTACAGAGTTATGGCCCTTTATACACAAACTATAGCTTTAGCCAGTAGAGCGTTCTCAGGCCCTCTTGTGTTAACATACTTATCATTTTTGTTACTTGGAAAAGTGCAGGTTAATGGAAGCTTCTCTATCTCTTTAATGACTGGTCAAACTTCATCAAACTTTACACTGGTTCATTATTAAAATACATGTCAGAGAAAAGCTTAAAACTTATTTTTCGACAACTTTCTCATCATGCTGTACATTTCTGTGTAGTTGTTTGAGACGCAATTTGGCCTATTGTGAACTTGATCTCCAAGTGTGACAGACGCAATTTGGACTATTGTGAACTTGATCTCCAAGTGTGACCTTGACCTAGGTATGGTGTATGGTCAGATTTGTCCCTTCTCTAGGGGTCACATGTTACACATAGACTTATATAGGGAAACATTTAAAATGTTGTCTTCACTGAAACCTTAAACTTATGGTCCTCCACCAAGTTTATTTTATTTTTTTAAAAAAGACACCGCCTCAGGTGTTACATGTTTTACATAGACTTATATGGGGAAAACTTAAAAAATATTTTCTGAAGCCACCAGAGCAAGAGGTCTAATATTTTACATGTAACCTAGCCTTATGGTCCTCTAACAAGTTTGTTCAAATGGTTTCCCTGGAGTCAGTTTGGCCCAGGGTCACATATTTTACAGGAATGATATAGAGAAAAACTTGAGAATTTTTCTTCTCTGAAACCACAAGACATAGATCTCTCAAATCTGTCATGCAGCATAAGCTTGTGGTACTCTTACAAGTTTGTTCAAATAGTGGTCATGGGGTTTAAATTTTAGAATGCTGGAGAGAGTACGAGTTTAGAGTTATATTGGAAATCTTTTAAAAAATCTTCTAAATTTACCAGACCTTCTTTGATCTACTGTTTTACTGTTAAGTGTCTACAATGGACAAAGGTCATTAGGTGAGCGATTTGATTCAGGGCCCTCTTGTTCATCGAGTTATACTGATCTTTTGACTTTTATTTTCTGTATCTAGTTAATGCATTCTTCCGCAGCTAACTCCTCCTACATTTTCTATCAGTTTCCATTTGTTTTAAAAATAAACTTGAAATGTCCATTATTTGTCATGTCATGTCGCGTCTCCGTGGCCCATGGGTTGTAAACGTTTTCGCCTCTCACTGCTGCGGGTTCAAATCTAACTGGGAGCTTGACCTGTAAGTGAAAAAGTGTTGATTCTTACGGATGGCGGGAGGTGTACAGTACTAGTCTTGCCGAGGAAGTGGGTGGGCTGCCTCCACCAAAATAAAAGATCAACCGTCATATATAACCTAACATGTATTAAAAATGATGTACGTATACAGCACTGACATGAAATAGACATACACATATTTATTATCGTGCATTTTCACCTGTGTATCTTTACCCATAAATCCAAAACGATTGCAACCGATGCTCGATTGTAAATTTCAACCGATTGCTCATCACTACATTCAAGTACTTTCATCTTTCATGTCTTTCTGTCCAAGGCAATTTCATTTCCGGACTCTTTATACATGTATGGAATGAACGTTGTCCGTCATCCATCCTCCGTCCTCCGTCCGTTAAGTTTTTCTTGTGGTCACTTTAAGCCTCCACTTTTCATCTTAAACAGCAGTTATATATCCATAAGATCTCTGACGAGTTCTTGAACCGGCCAGATTCGATTGCTAATAGCCAAGCTATCTGTCCTTTAATTGGGGAATAATTTTGCCTTGTAGGTACACTACACTCATTTTCAGTAAAATGGTGCATCTTATTTGAATAAAAAAAAAAATTGGATATCAATACCAGTTTACATTTTCAAATGGCAGGTAGGCTGTTGAAGGTTTCAAATCTAGAATATTTCCATCATCAAATGTTTCTTTTTTTCTCAGCAGTGCATTTAATGTAACCACTAAAGTGTAAATTTGTCATCACCAGAATGTTACTAGTATAAATACCTGTATGATATTTAAAGCTTCCAGTGTGATAATGGATCTACAAAAAAACCTGTTGCCATTATATACAGATTTATCAGTTGATATATATACTCATTTCTATGAAATATTCATTGCTTCACATGTATCAATGCAAATCTGAATTGGAGACTAATTTGTGAAATGAATGATTATTTCTTAGCAGAACACACCATGTTATTCTGCTGTATAAACTTGGACATGATGGTTTATAATTAATTTTAATATATATATAAATTATGTTGCAATGCCACCTTGCAATATAAAGTGTTTGTAACTGTGGTTATATTTGTCTTATTTTCTCTATCCATGTTCTTATATTTACTTGTTTATATAACCGTTGACGGGCATTTGTTAATTTACATATATAGTTTATATTACTACCATATCGTCCCTTATTTTTTAATAGTTTTATCTTTACATATTTACATTAATTTTTAATTAATACTTCATTTCTTCATCTTTTATTAGTTTTAGCTCTACTGGCAAAGGGCCAGCAGAGCTTATGGGATGGTGTGTTGTCCGTCTTCCGTCTTCCGTCGTCCGTCGTCCGTTAACTTTTCTTCAAATGACTTCTCCTCAGAAACCGCTTGGCTAATTTTGACCAAACTTCACATGGATGATCCTTAGATGAATGCTTTTTAGATTTGTTAAAATTAGATCAGCGCTACATCCAAGATGGCTGCCATTACCATATATGGTCGAAACCTTAAAAAATCTTCTTCTCCAGAACCGCTGGACAGATTTCAACAGTTTTTCTTTTAAAATGATCGCCAACGCCTAGACTATCAAGATTGTTCAAATAAAGTCCCCAGGGTCAAAAATGGCCGTGCCCCGGGGGTCCAAAGTTTGTATATTGAGGTTTTGCATGTTTTTCATATAGACATGATTGTAGGAAACATCTTTAAAAAATCTTCTTCTCTGAAACCACAAGGCACAGAGCTCTCATGTATTACATGTAGCATCAGCTTATGGTCCTCTACTAAGTTTGTTCAAATGGTGACCCTGGGATTAAATTTGTCCCCGCCCCGGGGGTCACAGTTTTACATAGACTTATATAGGATTTTTTTTTTAAAAATCTTCTTTTCAGAAACTACAACAGCCAGAGGTTTGATATTTTACATTTACTATAAGCTTATGGTCCTTTACCAAGTTTGTTCAAATGGTGATCTTAGGGTCACATTTGGCCCCGCCCCAAGGGTCACATGTTTTACATAGACATGTATAGGGAGTTCTTCAAACGACTTCTCCTCAGAAACCGCTTGGCTAATTTTGACCAAACTTCAAATGTATGATCCTTAGATGAATGCTTTTTAGATTTGTTAAAATTAGGTCAGCGCTACATCCAAGATGGCTGCCATTACCATGTATAGTCGAAACCTTAAAAAATCTTCTTCTCCAGAACCGCTGGACAGATTTCAACAGTTTTTCTTTTAAAATGATCGCCAACGCCTAGACTATCAAATTTGTTCAAATAAAATCCCCGGGGTCAAAAATGGCCGTGCCTCGGGGTTCCAAAGTTTGTATATTGAGGTTTTGCATGTTTTTCATATAGACATATAGGAAAAAAGTTTAAAAAATCTTCTCTGAAACCACAAGGCACAGAGCTCTCATGTATTACATGTAGCATCACCTTATGGTCCTCTACTAAGTTTGTTCAAATGGTGACGCTGGGGTCAAATTCGTCCCCGCCCCGGGGGTCACAGTTTTACATAGACTTATATAGGATTTTTTTTTAAAAGATCTTCTTCTCGGAAACTACAACAGCCAGAGGTTTGATATTTTGCATTTACTATAAGCTTATGGTCCTTTACCAAGTTTGTTTAAATGGTGACCCTCGGGTCACATTTGGCCCCGCCCCAAGGTTCACATGTTTTACATAGACATGTATAGGGAAAAACTTAAAAAATCTTCTCTGAAACTGCAAGAGCCAGAGGTTTAATATTTTGCATTTGCTATAAACTTGTGGTCCTCTACCAAGTTTGTTCAAATGATGACCCAGGGGTCACATTTGGCCCCACCCCGGGGGTCACAGTTTTACATAGGCTTGTAAAGGGAAAAACTGAAAAAAATCTTCTTCTCTGGAACCACATGGCACAGAGCTCTCATCTATTACATGTAGCATCAGCTTATGGTCCTCTACTAAGTTTGTTCAAATGGTGACCCTGGGGTCAAATTTGTCCCCGCCCCGAGGATCACAGTTTATCATAGACCGATAGGATTTTTTTAAAAAAAATCTTCTTCTCGGAAACTACAAGAGCCAGAGGTTTGATATTTTACATTTATTATAAGTTTATGGTCCTTTACCAAGTTTGTTCAAATGGTGACCCTGGGGTCACATTTGGCCCCGCTCCAAGGGTCACATGTTTTACATAGACATGTATAGGGAAAAAATTAAAATTTCTTCTTCTCTGAAACTGCATGAGCCAGAGGTTTAATATTTTGCTGTTGCTATAAGCTAATGGTCCTTTACCAATTTTGTTCAAATGGTGACCCTGGGGTCACATTTGACCCCACCCTGGAGGTCACAGTTTTACTTAGGCTTGTATAGGCAAAAACTGAAAAAAAATCTTCTCTCTGGAACCACATGGCACAGTCTCGCTCTCATGTATTACATGTAGCATCAGCTTATGGTCCTCTACCAAGTTTGTTCAAATGGTGATCCGGGTGTCAAATTTGGACTCGCCCCGGGGGTAACGTTTTTTTTTTGTTTTTTTTTTATTGCAGTTTTTTTTAATTTGATTTTTTTTTGATTTTTTTTCAGTTTCAATTTTTTTTTTTAATTGTTTCAATTTTTTTTTTTTTTTTTTTTAAATTTTTTAAATTTTTTTTTTGTTGTTGATTGATTTGAATATTTTTTTTTTTTTTTTTTTTTTTTTCATTATCTTTTTAATAACTTGACACTTACTTTAAAATTTCTTGTCGGCGCTACTCATCCTAAATGCCTTGTTGAATTTCGACGAAACTTGGCAGGAAGCATCGGTAAGATGTCTAGTTGTGCATATCACGCTTTTGTTCCAGTTCGCTGACGGAGTTATGGCCCTTTGCCATTTTTAGCTCTACTGATCAGAGATCAGCAGAGCTTATGCCGTGGTGCGGCATCCGTCGTCCGTCTGTCCGTCCGTCCGTCCGTTAACTTTTATTTGTAGCGACTACTCCTCTGAAACTACTGGATGGATATTCATAAAACTTTACAGAAATGTTGCCCATGAAGTCTAGTTGATCCTAGCAAAAATTCATGTTGATGTGAAATCCAAGATGGCCGCCAAAGCTAAAAATAGATTTTTTAAATTCAAGTTTGTAGCGACTACTTCTTGAAAACTATAAGTGATATTGATATGGGACTTTTTCTAAAATGATCAGCATGACATGATGTTGGTCCTTGTCGAAAATCGTTTTGATTTGACGTTAAACATGGCTGCCAGCGGCCATCTTTGTTTACATAGAGTTATATAATGAAAACTTGTAGCGACTACTCCTCTGAAACTACTTGACGGATTTTCATGAAACTTCACAGGAATGTTGCTCTTGATGTCTAAATGATCCTAGCAAAATTTCAGGTCGGCCGGAAATTCAAGATGGCCGCCACGGCTAAAAATAAATTTTCAAAATACAAGTTTGTAGCGACTACTTCTTGAAAACTATAAGTGATATTGATATGGGACTTTTTCTAAAATGATCAGCATGACATGATGTTGGTCCTTATCAAAAATCGTTTTGATTCGACGTTAAACGTGGCTGCCAGCGGCCATCTTTGTTTACATAGAGTTATATAGTAAAAACTTGTAGCGACTACTCCTCTGAAACTACTTGGCGGATTTTCATGAAACTTTACAGGAATGTTGCTCTTAATGTCTAATTGATCCTAGCAAAATTTCAGATCGGCCAGAAATTCAAGATGGCTGCCACAGTTAAAAATTGATTTTTTAAAAAATAAGTTTGTAGCGACTACTTCTTGAAAACTATAGTGATATTGATATGGGACTTTTTCTAAAATGATCAGCATGACATGATGGTTATCCGAGTCGAACATTATTTTGATTCGACGTTAAACATGGCTGCCAGTGGCCATCTTTGTTTACATAGAGTTATATGATGAAAACTTGTAGCGACTACTCCTCTTAAACTACTTGACGGATTTGCATGAAACTTCACAGGAATGTTGCTCTTGATGTCTAATTGATCCTAGCAAAATTTCAGGTCTGCCGGCAATTCAAGATGGCTGCCATGGCTAAAAATAGATTTTCAAAATACAAGTTTGTAGCGACTACTTCTTGAAAACTACAAGTGATATTGATATGGGACTTTTTGTAAAATGATCAGCATGACATGATGTTAGTCCTTGTCAAAAATTGTTTTGATTCAACGTTAAACATGGCTGCCAGCGGCCATCTTGGTTTACATAGAGATATATAGTAAAAACTTGTAGCGACTACTCCTTTGAAACTACTTGGCGGATTTCATGAAACTTCACAGGACTGTTGCTCTTGATGTCTAATTGATCCTAGCAAAATTTCAGGTTGGCCGGAAATTCAAGATGGCCGCCACGGCTAAAAATAAATTTTCAAAAAACAAGTCTGTAGCGACTACTTCCTGAAATCAAAATCATTCAGTAGAGCTTCAAGGTCATTGACCTCTTGTTATTTTAAATTTCTTGTCGGCGCTACTCCTCTTGTTAACGGCTTGTTGAATATCTACGAAATATGGCAGGAAGCCTTAGTATGATGTCTAGTTGTGCAAAGCGCGGTATATCAATGAAATCTTGGACAATTTGGAAAACCAGCTAGATCTTGTTAGTAATAACAGAGTTATGGCCCTTGATTTGTTGAAAAATGCTATATTGTATTTTCTTTTGTTAAATCTATAGAAGAGAGCTATATCTAGCTTGCTCTATCTAAATCTATGAGCTGTTTTAGCCAGTAGAGCATCCACAGGCCCTCTTGGGCCTCTTGTTGTGCACAATATGACCTGTTTATGTGTCGACGTGCTGTAAAACACCATTCATTCATTCATTCATTCATTCTATCCATACATGTTTTTTCAAACATATAGAAAAGTAACAAACCTTTCGAATATTTTACAACAATGAACAGCAAAAGAAAATGTTTTTAAGGAAGGAAATAAATAGGCATGAACTTTCTCCAGCATAACTTTAATTAAACACGTAATAAAATGGTGCATTTGACAAAAATAAAGATAAAATCTTTTAACCTCAGGAGTATCATGAACGAAAAGTATTAAGACTCATACATGTGCACATTTGGAACTTTTTGCTGAATATGAAGCGTAAATGTCACTCTGTATGCTTTAAAGTATCTATCCCGCCAACAACAGCCAAATTTTACAACAATTGTACACCGTTTCTAAACCTACTGATGACATATATATATTGGACTAATTAACCAGCCGGGCCAAACCCCAAAACTGGAGCGTTGAATTAAGAGTCAGCAAATCATAAATCATTTTACGCATATTCAGTGATGGGTATTCTAAGAACCCGGTTATAGCTGCTTTAACAATGTCTTGTTCCGTTATTGAGATGCTAAATATTCTTTTGGATTTTCGGGTAGCCTTTGGTTCCGTACACAATATATCATATACGTCAAACCATATGACATCTTCTCTTGGCCATTGAAACAGATGTTTTATTCACTGCATAAACGTAATCTCCATATCATTATACCCCCGCCTTCACAAAGTTAAGTGGGGGCTTTATTGGAATCACGTTTGTAACGTCCCGTCGCGTCCCATCACATAACACATTTTTGTCCTGTTGTGTTGCGTCCCGTTGCGTCGCGTCCCATAACACATTTTCATTACTTCCATTCCTGAAACAGTTTTAAATTGGTTGTTCCCAAACTTCATATACACATAACAAATGATGACCTTATGTCCCTCTACCCATTGTTGATTGCCTAATTTATTACAGAATTACATCAACTTCAGTGATAGTTCTAGTTTTCATCTATCTGTAGGGGGGCGTCCGTGGCCGAGTGGTTAACGTCTCTGACTTGAAATCACTTGCCCCTCACCGCTGTAGGTTCGATCCCTCAGGGGCCTAGGAATCTTTATGTGAGGAAGCTATCCAGCTGGCTTGCGGAACGTCGGTGGTTCTATCCAGGTGCCCGCCCGTGCACAAAAATTGCCCGGAGGGGCACCTGGGGTCTTCCTCCACCAGTGGAAGTTGGAAAGTCGCCATATGACCTTAGCTGTTGGTGCGACTATAAAATCCAATTCAGTCAATCATCTATCTGTAAAATCCTTCCAATATAATTTCTTCCAAAGAATGCTACTATAAAGTCACCATCTGCATATGTTTCTTTATCTTCCTTGTTCTTATATATACTATTTCAGCAGATGTCTGTGTTTGCTTCAGGTTGTTTTTCCATGTCAGTTGTTTTAGCTGTATTAAGGACTTCCACTTCTTTCTTTCTCTCTTTTGATTTCCTTTATTTCTGCTGTCCAGTTTCTCTCGCAGCATTCACCCTGGAGATGTCTGACAGGGTTCAGAATAGCAACTAACATCTGCTACTAATATGGTATCATCGCTCTTCCCTACAACGGCGTGTATTTTCATTGTTCCTTTTAAGCGCTGATTTTGATAATTTGTCTGCAGTTTGTTTGAATGACTCTATCAACACAAAAATGAGCGACTCTTTTTTTCATGCTACATGCGACTGTTGACTACAAATCTGTCACATCTTGAATGTGCGTTTTCCCGGATTTAACTGCTTCCTCTGCCATGTGCTTAATCATGTCACCAAGGCCATCATAGAGTCCTTGCTGCGTCGTTGTTGTAGTATATGACAATAGGGTGAAGAGATACTGAGTTAGCTCTTTAACTGTTTTGCAACTGTAATTTTCTGCAAAATCCGTGTCCTAACACGGAACTATTGTAACTGACTTTTTTTCCGAAAATGAATTTTTTGAATGAATTTTTTGTACATAATCCATATCAGATACTTGCCCTTTATAACATCATAAAATATTAGAGCTAGAGTCTAAAATTTGGAAGAGAAAAATAAAATGTCATATTATTGTATTTCATACAACTTTTATAGTGCGAAACTATTGTAACTGATCTTTAAATCACTTACAATAGTTTTGCATTTATTTTACAGCTCTACCTCGTTAAGACGATAGGGCCTTCATTTTCATCCGATCTTTAGGCCTTTTTTTTTTAATAACTTGGTTTACGGATCCACCGAGTCTAATTTTCCTGTTTTGGAAAAAAAATAGAATTGTACTTTTCACTTTTTTTTTTCTTTTTTTCTTTTTTTTTTCACTCGTGTCAAGGACATGCTCGGTTATCTAAAATATGCTATTAAACATGGATTTCGATAGGGATCTACGAAAAGTGATGTTGATTTTTGATTCTCTCCCCCTTTTTGACTTAAACGTCAACATTTTGCTTGCAATTTTTTCTCTCATTTCCCCCCTCCCCCCCCCCCCCCCCCCCCTTTCCACCACCCACCCACCCGAGTAATTTTATTTTTATTTTTATTTCGACCTTAGACCTGACGTAATTTTTTCAGAAAAAATCCATAAACCAAGTTATTAAAAAAAAAAGGCCTTACCAAACTTTACCAGATTGTTAATATCAATGAAAGTTCAGACAAATTGAAAACCAGCCAGATCGGACCAGTAACAGCAGGGTTATGGCCCTTGATTTAATTAAAAATGCTATATTTTGCTTTGTTCAAGACGATAGGGCATTTATTTTTCATCCAATCTTTACCAAACTTTTACCAGATTGTTATTATTAATAAAAGCTCGGACAAGTTCAAAATCCAGTCAGATCTGACCAGTAACAGTGGAGTTTTGGCCCTTTTGATTTAGTTAAAAAATCCTATATCTTTCCTCAAGACGATAGAGCCTTCATCTTTCATCTGATCTTTACCAAATATTACCAGATTGTTAATATCAATAAAAGCTCAGACAAGTTCGAAAACCAGCAAGATCAGACCAGTTACAATGAAGTTTATTATATGGCCCTTGATTTAGTTAAAAAATGATTTTACATGGTTTATGGATTTTTAAACTTCTCGAAAACGATATCACATATAGGTTTAATCCAATGATATAATTCTCTGTATGCAATCTGCAGTCACCAGTGACCGATGCATGTGAGTCGAGGTCTGACGAGTTTATCTCAGAGTTTCAGGGACCTGTGGTAAAAATATCATAACATATGATCATATTAATAATCTCTGTGTAAACAAAATATCGGTATATTTATAAAACAGGTCTAGATAACAGAAGACAATGTCTGTTGAGCCTGGGGTCCAGGGGCTTGTTAATCTACCCATCCTTCATATAACTTTTAACAATGACCAAAAATCCATTGGAAGAAAAAAACACTTTCTTCGTGGGTGTAAAGTTAACAATGACCAAAAATCCATTGGAAGAAAAAAAAACTTCTGAACCCCTGGCCGGATTTAAACAAAACCTTTTAGGGATGATCAGTTCCAGGTTTAGTTGTGGAAGTCATCGCCGTGTTCTGGTTGAATTATTTTTGGTAGAGTTATGGTCCTTTAATTTTTGGTTTTAATACAGACTTTGTCTGGACTTAGTTCTACTGAACTCCTCACCAGATTTCAACAAAATTTTGCAGGGATGATCAGCACCAAGCCTATTTGTGCATATCATCGTCGCATTCTGGTTTACACATTTTTGGTGGAGTTATGGCCCATTAAATGTTTTAATACACAAACTTTATCTGGACTAGTTCTCCTGAACCCCTTGCCAGATTATAATGAAACTTTGCAGGGAGGATCAGCACCAAGCCTAGTTGTGCATGTTATTGTCACGTTCCTGTTTACAGAGTTTTGGCAGAGTTATGACCCTTTAATGGTTTTTGATGCACAAACTTTTTCCGGGCTAGTTCTCCTGAATCCCTGGCTGGATTTCAGTGAAAGTTGACAAGGATGATATCAAGTCTAGTTGTGCATATCATTGCCAAATTCCGGTTGAATGATTTGTGGCCCTTTGAAGGTTTTAATACACAAACTTTGTCCCGATTAGTCTCTTCTGAACTCCTTGCCGGATTTCAGCGAATCTTGGCGGGAATGATCAGTACCAAGCCTAGTTGCACCTGTCATTCCAGTTTCCGGTTGAACGATTTTTGGCAGAGTTAATGACCTCTTAAAGGTTTTAATATACTAACTTTGTACAGACAAGTTCTCCTAAACCTCTGGCTGGATTTCAACGAAACTTGGCAGCGATGATCAGTACCAAGCCTAGTTCCCTATATATGTTCTGGTTGAATGATCTTTGAAAGAGTTATGGCCCCTTATATATACATTTTATCTAAAAGCCAGAAGAGCGTCCACATGCCCTCTTGGGCCTCTTGTTTATTCTTGGGCCTCTTGTTTATGAAATTTTCATAACAGGGATTGCCTATAGTCAACACAATTATATTGTTTTTATGCCCCCGAAAACTGGCATATAGTAATCGCACCGTCCTTCTGTCCGGATTCCGTCCGTCATTCTGCAGTTTGTGTCCGGACTGTACCTTCAAAACCCCTGCATGGATTTTTATTTAACTTGACGTCAAAGGACACTTCGGGGGCATTTATCACTTACAGTGATATTTCTTGTTTGTAAATTTAACTGAAATTCAACTGAATTTTAATTTCCCTTTCAAAAATTATTTCATGTGAAACTATTGTAAGTCAAATATGATTCCAATTAAACATAATGAAGGAGGAAGACACTGTATATAACACTTATTCTAACTGAAGGAAATGATAACTGCTCTATGCTTCTAATGTGAAATATAACTTAAAGATTAAAGAACTTCAGGGAGTTTGTTGCATGTCATTCTTAGGTCATTTAAGTGTACATTGTGTAATTAATGCATAAATATTTATCACATAACTTACGGTGTGGGAGTGGAATAACACCATTCTATATTTTGATATACCACTAGTTGTATAAGTACGCAAATAAGCTTATATTAGTATGCACTGTCAAAAAAAAAATTGATAATGACTATGATCCAGTTCCCATGGTTTATGTCGGTTTCGCCTGTTAAAGCGACAGGCAAAATGCAATAAAAGTCGATATGTGAGTTATGTGATAAATAAAATTTAACATTCATTCTCATTCATTATTGAATTTATTAAACTCGTTAGCAAAATAGATATAATGCTCGTCAAGAGCCTCGCATTATACCATTTTGCCAACTCATTTAATAAATTCAATTATGATCATGTTAAAGATCCTCTATATATTATGAATTCAAGTTTATTCTAAAGGGAGATATTTAAGCTTGGTTTCACAGAAGAATTAAAAAATGTCATTATAATTGTTGAGATGAACTGTTGTAATTTGTATTTTGTGTTGTTCAAATACCGTGAAAAGTTCTTTCGATCATTGCCAAAACAACCTGTGCTGCTAAAGTGTGTTTTACTGTGTAAAGTTAGCATGATTAATATATTGAACAGAAATCATAAAACAGATACCGTATTTGTCGGGGTATAGCGCGCACTTTTTTACCCCAGATTCTGTGGCTGAAGTTGGGGTGCGCGGTTTAAGCAACAAGTAATGATTTACTTTTTTTTTTCAGCCAAGACGAGAAGTTTTGTGGTTTTCAAAAAGTCGCAAGACCGGCCGTTTACTACAGAGATTGAATCGAACAAAAGTTGGCTTGTTTCTATTGTTTCAATAAAATGCGTTGTATGCTATATGCTTATTATCAATAAAAATAATAAAATCAAACTTTACCATGTTTTATGTTGATTATTGTTGAGAAAATACCATTGAAATATGAAAAATACAATTATTTACATCAATCGGCATTTTGAAATGAAAACGAGGCTGGGGTTTTCCAACCGCGCAGACTGGTTTAGTGCATATTTTATTAATAGAATACAATAGAATTGTATGTATAATAATTATTTCTAATAAACAACGACCCCCTTACTTATTTGTTAAAGTTTATTTCTGAATTTCGACAACGTAGAATCATGATTATTCCTAAATGGGTTCAAGGGTTCATTTGACTGGGAAAACATGTTAAGTGTGAAGTGTTTGGTTTTTGTTAACTGACCGCAAACAATGATAACTAATTATTAAATAAACATGTGACACTCGACCGGGATAGACGTCTTTTGTCTACCGGTATACTGGTGTGAATTTAATTTTTACTTCTATTTTTAACTAGGGAACTTTAAATATCTACGAGTAGGGTTTAGTGTTTGGGGTTTAGGTTTACAGCAGTCTTATACTCTATACGTTTGCTTTCTTATTATTATCAGGGTGCAAACAGCTTAGACTGCTTGAATTTGTTTTTTTGTCCAAATCACAAAAGTCTATTTTTAGAATCTATTTTTATCCAGAGGCGAGTGTACAGTTTCGGGAATATCCATACTACACAATTATTTTCGTTTTTGATAAGATTTGTCTAATAAAAGACTCTTACATCTAATAAAAGAAAAGTTACGCATTAGTTTAGTTATCTAATGCACATATAAAACTCTGAGAGCAACATTTACATTGAAACTTCTTGAATTTTTACTTAGAACATTGTTAGTGATAGAGGATTTTCGAAATTATTCACTGAGTTTATATAGAAACGTACTTCATACGTTTCATTTCGTTTCCGGTTTAGGTTTTCTAAGCAAACATATATAAAACTTTAAGGGTTAGCAGAACAAAACGGTCCTTTTCAGGGCCAGCACATATTTATTCGAAATAATATCTGTTTTAATTGTCAATCCAAATTATTAAATATAATATGATCGTAATAAAAGTTGAACACGGGCGTGGGTTTTTTATTTTATTGAAACTTGAGTAAACAACAAAAGTACACTCGACAGTACAAGTTTATTTACACTTGAGTAAAAAAACACAGTCTAACATGCAGCTTCGTTTTAGCAAATCAAAATTCGTTTTACATTTCCTCTTTGGTCAATGCTTCAAAATGGCGCTCTGCTGTCCTGAAATTGAAAACACATGTTTTTAATGCGCGGTTTACGCTACAATACATAAAAAAAAGTTTTTTTTCAAGGATTTCAGGCCCAAAGTCGGGGTGCGCGTTATATGCGCATGCGCGCTATACGCCGACAAATACGGTACATATTTGAACTTTTAATGCGGTAAATGTTCAAGCTTTCATTCATCAGTTGTCCGTAAATTCCATGACATAGAAATCTGTATTCCGTGGCCATCATTTCTGTTACCTGGTATAGCTATAAATACAAGGCAGTAGTACTCATGTGTACTGGGGTAAAAAGTATGTAATGGTGCTTAAAAGGAGCATCTTTTAATAATTATTAATAGCCCAAGGTGCTAATAGAAATGTAGTCAGTTACATATATTATTTAAATCCTAATTAGGTAAAACTTATGAAAATTGTATGATATTTTGGACACAATTTAAATATATGTCTGTAAAGTTGGCGAGCAGTTTTGTACTTTATACTTTAACATTTAATGTTGAGAAATCAGTTGGGCAGTTTTGACATCAGTCTCCCAAACAATGATTGTCCAGTTCAAATTTGTGGCAATTGAGAAGAAATTGTATTAACGTGTATTTCTAATAACTAATAAATTATTTACTAGTATTATATGAGAAAGTTTGCTCGTTGCTTTGCAAAAGTCGATGGTTTTATACAGGTTTAGGTGATTTCATCACTTCAAGCTCCATAATCAATAAAAATAGCCTAAAATATAAAAACTGTTTCTGACAAATGACTTAGGGCAACATAAATTACATTATTATGAACAACAACTTCATATTATGTTTTTGCCAGGTATGTTTAAAAAAAAAACAATTAAGTACATGTTTGTCACAAAATAAGAATAAAATCTCAGTCAAGTTTGATAACCAGCCACATTCCACCTATAACACAGATCGAGTTATGGCCCCTTTTGATTTTTAAAAATTAACGATTTTTTCGGTTCCCGCTCAATAACTTTAACATTTATAATTCAATCTTGGTTAAACTTGGGGACAGTGTTTATGCACATAATATCTCAGTCAAGGTTGATAACCAGTCACATCGCTCCTATTATGCCAGAGTTATGGCCCTTTGATTTTTGAAAATTGCTGATTTTTGCTGTTTCCGCTCAATAACTTTAACATTTATAATCCGATCTTGATGAAACTTGGGCCATAGTCTAGGTAAATTTAACATGCTGATGATTGTCACATAAATACGAATTCCATATATATGACGGGCGTATATTGTGTCCATTTGGCACTCTTGTTCATGTTTGGTTTAAAATGATAATGATTTACAGTAGTTTCGCTTTCAAAACAAGTAAAAACCTTTGACGCATATTTCTTTCTTTATAAACTTAAATTAGAAGGAAAAACAATTAACAATCATTTAAAATGAAGTTAATGATAACTGCTCTATTCTTAAAATGTGAAACTAAACTAAAAAATATGGGAAAAAAAATACTTCAGGGATTTTTATTGCATATCATTCTTAGGTTTGTCCAAAACAAGCCTAAAAATGCAAACTTACTGCCTAAAACTATATCTTTTAAATAATTTTCATTAAAATATATAATTTGTTCAAACAATTTGTGAACTATGTTTCAAAAACAGCTATTTTTTTTTAGTTACAATAGATTTGCTCTGAAAAATTAATCCACATCTTCAAATGTTAAGCGCAAAACTATTCTCTGACATGAAGCAAAGAAATGGCAATTATGTGTGTTTTGACAAGAAAATAATTAATTTATAATAAGCTTATGTATGAGATATTGATTTACAATAAAGTTCTTGAATGCATTTTTGATAAAAAATAAGATTTGTTTGCTTCTCCTGTAAAATTTTCTGAAAGTGAGTTACAATAGTTTCGCGTTAAGCTCTCGATGTGTAGGAGAACTTCATTCTTCTAACGATTTTCTTTCAGTGTATGCATGACTTCATTCTTCTTACGATTTTTAGCTCTACTGGCCGAAGGCCAGCAGAGCTTATGGGATGACGAGTTGTCCGTCGTCCGTCCGTCCGTCCGTCGTCCGGCGTCCGTCGTCTGTCGTCCGTCGTTAACTTTTGTCTTGTTACCACCATAGGGCCTTCATTTTTTAATCGATCTTTACCAAACTTTAACAGGTTGTTAATATCAATGAAAGCTCGGACAAGTTCGAAAACCAGCCAGATCGGAATAATTTCACCGCAGTTATGGCCCTTGTTTTGCTGAAAAATACCATATTAGGCCTTGTGACCACTCTAGCACCTTCATTTATTATTTGATCGTTACCAAACTTGCACAGATTGTTAATATCAATGAAAGCTCAGACAAGTTCGAAAACCAGCCAAATCGGATTAGTAACACCGGAGTTATGGCCCTTGTTTTTTCTGAAAATTCCTATTTTCTGGCTTGTGAACGCTCTAGCACCTTCATTTATTATTTGATTGTTACCAAACTTGCACAGATTGTTAATACCAATTATAGCTTGGAAAAGTTCGAAAATCAGCTGAATTGGGTCAGTAACACCAGAGTTATGGCCCTTGTTTTTTCTGAAAAAGGCCATTTTCTGCCTTCTGAACACTCTAGCACCTTCATTTATTATTTGATCTTTACTAAACTTGCACAGCTTGTTAATATCAATGAAAGCTCGAACAAGTTTGAAAACCAGCTAAATCGGATCAGTAACACCGGAGTTATGGCCCTTGTTTTTTCTGAAAAATGCTATTTTCTGCCTTGTGAACACTCTAGGGCCTTTAATATTAATCGGATCTTTACTTAACTTTGCCAGTGTCTTTATGTCAATGAAAGCTTGAACAAGTTTAGAAAAACGGCAAGATCAAAATAATTTCAACGGAGTTATGGCCCTTGGTTTGCTGAAAAATGCCATATTAAGCCCTGTGAACACTCTAGCACCTTCATTTATTATTTGATCTTTACCAGACTTGCACAGATTGTTAATATCAATGAAAGTTCGGACAAGTTCGAAAACCAGCTAGATCGGACTGTTAACAGTGGAGTTATTGCCCTTGATTTAGTTAAAAATGCTATATTTTGCCTCGTTAAGACGATAGGGGCTTCATTGTTCATCCGATCTTTACCAAACTTTATTAGATTGTTAATGTTAATGAAAGCTCGGACAAGTTTGAAAACCAGCCAGATTGGACCAGTATTGGCGGAGTTATGGCCCTTGATTTAGTTAAAAATGCTAAGGTTTGCCTCGTTAAGACGATAGGGCCTTCATCTTTCACTCGATCTTTACCAAAATTCACCACATTGTTAATGTCGTTGAAAGCTCAAACAAGTTCGAAAACCAGCCATACCGGACCAGTAACAGCGGAGTTATGGCCCTTGATTGAATTAAAAATGCTATATTTTGCCTCGTTAAGACGATAGGAGCTTCATTGTTCATCCGATCTTTACCAAATTTTATCAGATTGTTAATATCAATGAAAGCTCGGACAAGTTTGAAGACCATTTCATATTGGACTAGTAACAGCGGAGTTATGGCCCTTGATTTAGTTCAAAATGCTATATTTTGCCTCGTTAAGATGATAGGGGCTTCATTGTTCATCCGATCTTTACCAAACTTTACCATCTTGTTAATATCAATAAAAGCTCAGATAAGTTTGAAAACCAGTCAGATCGGACTAGTAACAGTGGAGTTATGGCCCTTGATTTAGTTAAAAAAGGCTATATTTTGCCTCGTTAAGAAGATAGGATCTTCATTTTTCATCCGATCTTTACCAAAAATTACCAGATTGTTAATATCAATGAAAGCTTGGACAAGTTCGAGAACAGCCAGATCGGACTAGCAACAGCAGAGTTATGGCCCTTGATTTAGTTAAAAATGCTATATTTTGCCTTGTTAATACGATAGGGTCTTCATTTTTCATCCGATCTTTACCAAACTTTATTAGATTGTTACTGTCAATGAAAACTCAGACAAGTTTGAAAAACAGCCAGATTGGACCAGTAACAGCGGAGTTATGGCCCTTGATTTAGTTAAAAATACTATATTTTGCCTTGTTAATACGATAGGGTCTTCATTTTTCATCCGATCTTTACCAAACTTTACCAGATTGTTACTATCAATGAAAGCTCTGACAATTTTGAAAACCAGCCAGATTAAACCATTTACACCGGAGTTATTGCCCTTGATTTTATTTTCTGAAATATGCTATATTTTTGCCTCATTAAGAAGAAAGGGCCTTCATTTGGCCAAATTTCATTGAAATTTTTCAAGGATGATCAGTACCAAGCCTAGTTGTACATATCGTCACTACATTCCAGTTGAATGATTTTGGCGGAGTTATGTCCCTTTAAAGATTTTAATAAACAAACTTTGTCCTGACTAGTTTTCCTGAACCCCTGGCCGGATTTAAACAAAACTTTTTAGGGATGATCAGTTCCAGATCTAGTTGTGCAAATCTTTGCCATGTTCCGGTTGAAGGAATTTTGGCAGAGTTATGGACCTTTAAAGATTTTAATACACAAACTTTGTCTGGACTATTCTCCTGAACGTCTCCCCACATTTCAACGAAACTTTACAGGGCTGATCAGCACCAAGCTTAGTTGTGCATATCATCGTCGCATTCCGGTTAACAGATTTTTGGTGGAATTATGGCCCTTTAAAGGTTTTTGATACACAAACATTTTCCGGGCTAGTTTTCCTGAACCCCTGGCTGGATTTTAACGAAACTTGACAAGGATGATCATTTTTAAGCCTAGTTTTGCATATCATTGACATATTCGGGTTGAATGATTTTTGTCAGAGTTATGGCCCTTTATAGGTTTTAATAGAGAAACCAGATTAGTCTGTTCTGAACTCCTTACTGGATTTCAACGAATCTTGATGGGGATGATCAGTACAAAGCCTAGTTGCACCTATCATTGCCGTGTTCTGGTTGAATGAATTTTGGCAGAGTTATGGCCCTTTTAAAGTTTTAATACACTAACTTTGTACAGACTATTTTTCCTGAATCTCTGGCTGGATTTCAATGAAACTTGTCAGGGACAATCAGTACCAAGCCTAGTTGCCTATGTCATCACCATGTTCTGGTTGAACGATATTTGAAAGAGTTATGGCCCCTTGTGCATAAACTTTATCTTTAGCCAGTAGAGCGTCCACAGGCCCTCTTGGGCCTCTTGTCTTTCAGTGTATGCATAACTTCATTCTTCTAACGATTTTCTTTCAGTGTATGCATAACTTCATTCTTCTAACGATTTTCTTTCAGTGTATGCATAACTTCATTCTTCTTACGATTTTCTTTCAGTGTATGGATAACTTCATTCTTCTTACAATTTTCTTTCAGTGTATGCATAACTTCATTCTTCTAACGATTTTCTTTCAGTGTATGCATAACTTCATTCTTCTTACGATTTTCTTTCAGTGTATGCATAACTTCATTCTTCTAACAATTTTCTTTCAGTGTATGAATCCAGCTGGCTTGCGGAACGTCGGTGGTTCTACCCAGGTGCCCGCCCGTGCACGAAAATTGCCCGGAGGGGCACCTGGGGTCTTCCTCCACCAGTGGAAGCTGGAAAGTCGCCATATGACCTTAGCTGTTGGTGCGACTATAAAATCCAATTCAATTCAATTTCAGTGTATGCATAACTTCATTCTTCTTACGATTTTCTTTCAGTGTATGCATAACTTCATTCTTTTAACGATTTTCTTTCAGTATATGGATAACTTCATTCTTCTAACAATTTTCTTTGTGTATGCATAACTTCATTCTTCTTACGATTTTCTTTCAGTGTATGCATAACTTCATTCTTCTTACGATTTTCTTTCAGTGTATGCATAACTTCATTCTTCTTATGATTTTCTTTCAGTGTATGCATAACTTCATTTTTCTAACGATTTTCTTTCAGTGTATGCATAACTTCATTCTTCTAACGATTTTCTTTCAGTGTATGGATAACTCCATTCTTCTAACGATTTTCTTTCAGTGTATGCATAACTTCATTCTTCTAACGATTTTCTTTCAGTGTATGGATAACTTCATTCTTCTAACGATTTTCTTTCAGTGTATGCATAACTTCATGCTTCTTACGATTTTCTTTCAGTGTTTGTATTTCAGTATATTATTTCTTCACTCTTGTAACATGTGCAGAAAACGCATCTACCAATTTATCTATGAAGAAAATAAATTCTTCTTTTTCTAATTCAGTTTCAATTTTTTTTCCGTCTCACCATGTTTTTTGTGGCCCTTCACTTCAACAGGTACTGTTTTCCATTTCCAAAATTTCATTTTGCCTTCAACTTCCATTATTTCTTGTTTTGATAATATTTTCGTCATCGTCAGTGCACTTGTCTGGGTAATTAGTAGACTGTACATTCCCAGATTCATGATTGCCTGGAAACACAGTGCCATGTGCTGATATTTCTTGCATAACTCCTAGAGATGAATGATGATGTTTAAATATACTTCAGTCAAATCCTCAAAAGAGTAAGTGAAAACTTTGCCCTTCCATTTTCACTTGAGAATTTCTGATGTAGGTTTTTAAGAAAAATCAATGTTCTTGTTTGGTGAGTTACATATAACCCTTTATCTTTTAATTTGTCAGCTTTACCGGGCATTGCCATACTACTGTTATCATCTCTGCACACTAAATTAATAACTTGACCTCTGTATTTCTGTACTTCATGATTTCTACTTACTTGCATTGGTAAAATGCTTCCCTTTTGAGATACTGTTGATAGACGATAGCGTCCGATACCAGTATTCTTTCTGGCACTTTCTATGAGCTTGTACTTTCGAAGCAGCTTTCTTCCTATATACGTTTATATGTATAGATTGCCCATACCCTGAGCGTGAAGCAGTTTTTAGCTCTACTGGCCAAAGGCCAGGAGGGCTTATGCGATCACTTTTCGTCCGTCTGTCCGTCTGTCTGTTAGCAATTTATAAAATCGACATCTCCTCTGAAACCGCTTGAAGGATTTTGTTTCTTCCTATATACGTTTATATGTATAGATTGCCCATACCCTGAGCGTGAAGCAGTTTTTAGCTCTACTGGCCAAAGGCCAGGAGGGCTTATGCGATCACTTTTCGTCCGTCGTCCGTCCGTCTGTCTGTTAGCAATTTTATAAAATCGACATCTCCTCTGAAACCGCTTTAAGGATTTTGATGAAACTTCATCACAATGTTACTTGGGAGGGCCCCTCTCAGATTTATGTTTTTCGCGGCCACCAGTCTTCCAAGATGGCCGCCATGGCTAAAACTAGGTCAAATTTAAGAAAATTCCATTCTACTGAAATATCATATACATGTTCCTTGGTTGTTGACCGCAACGTCGACCCAAAGTTTACATACATGTAGTTATATAGGAAAAGGTTAAAAATTACATCTTCTCTGAAACCGCCTGAAAGATTTTGATGAAACTTAAGCACAATGATATTTGGGATAGTCTCTCTCAGATTTGTGTTTTTCGCATCTGCCAAGATGGCCGCCATGGCTAAAACTAGGTCAAATTTAAGTAAATTTCAAACGACATCTCCGACGAAACCACTTAATCCATTCCAGTGAAATATCATAAACATGTTCCTTGGGTTGGCCTCTATCAACTTTGTGTTTTTTAGCTCTACTGGCCTAAGGCCAGGCGAGCTGATGCGATCACTTTTCGTCCGTCTGTCTGTCTGTCCTTCTGTCTGTTAGCGATTTTATAAAATCGACATCTCCTCTGAAACCGCTTGAAGGATTTTGATGAAACTTAATCACAATGTTACTTGGGAGTGCCCCTCTCAGATATATGTTTTTCATGGCCGCCATTCTTCCAAGATGGCCACCATGGCTAAAACTAGGTCAAATTTAAGGAAATTCAAACGACATCTCCTCTGAAACCACTTATTCCATTATTGTGAAATACCATAAATATGTTGCTTGGGTTGGCCTCTATCAAGTTTGTGTTTTTCGTTATCGTCGAATAATCAAAATGGCCACCACGGCGACTCAAAGTTTACATAGAGTTTTAAAGGAAAAGGCTAAAAATGACATCTTTTTTGAAACCGCTTGAAGGATTTTGATGAAACTTAATCACAATGATCTTTGGGATAGTCCTCCTCAGATTTTTGTCATCCAAAATGGCCACCATGGCTAAAACTAAGTCAAATTTAAGGAAATTTCAAACAACATCTCCTCCTAAACCACTTAATCCATTCCAGTGAAATATCATGTACATATTCCTTGGGTTGGCCTCTATCAAATTTGTCTTTTTCGTTATCATCGAATAATCAAAATGGTTGCCATGGTGACCCAAGGTTTACATAGAGTTATATAGGAAAAGGTTAAATATGAAATCTTCTCTAAAACCTTTCGAAGGATTTTGTTGAAACTTTATCACAATGGTTGGCGTCTATTAAGTTTGTGTTTTTTGTTTTCTTGCAATAACAAAATGGCCGCCGTGGCGACCCAAAGTTTATATAGGTAAAGGCTAAATATGACATCTTTACACAGTAGAGTGTCTACAGGCCCTCTTGGGCCTCTTGTTACTGTTCACCATTATTTTATATTTTTTTTATTATTATTTTAAATAGTAAAAGTTGATGTTTTTTACCCTTTTTTTTTGATTTTTAGCTCGACTGATCAGAGATCAGCAGAGTTTATGCCGTGGTGCGGCGTCCGTCTGTCCGTCTGTCCTAAACTTTTATTTGTAGCGACTACTCCTCTTAAACTACTCGATGGATATTCATGAAACTTTACAGAAATGTTGCCCATGAAGTCTTAGTTGATCCTAGAAAATATTCAAGTTGATGTGAAATCCAAGATGGCCGCCAAATCTAAAAATAGGTTTTTAAAAAACAAGTTTGTAGCGACTACTTCTTGAAAACTCTAAGTGATATTGATATGGGACTTTTTCTAATATGATCAGCATGACATGATGTTGGTCCTTGTTGAAAATCATTTTGATTCGACGTTAAACATGGCTGCCAGCGGCCATCTTTGTTTACATAGAGTTATATAATGAAAACTTGTAGCGACTACTCCTCTGAAACTACTTGACTGATTTTCATGAAACTTCACAGGAATGTTGCTCTTTATGTCTAATTGATCCTAGCAAAATTTCAGGTCGGCCGGAAATTCAAGATGGCCGCCAAATCTAAAAATAGGTTTTTAAAAAACAAGTTTGTAGCGACTACTTCTTGAAAACTATAAGTGATATTGATATGGGACTTTTTCTAAAATGATCAGCATGACCTGATGTTGGTCCTTGTCAAAAATCGTTTCGATTCGACATTAAACATTGCTGCAGCGGCCATCTTTGTTTACATAAGAGTTATATAGTAAAAACTTGTAGCGACTACTCCTCAGAAACTACTCGGCGGATTTTCATGAAACTTTACAGGAATGTTGCTCTTAATGTCGAAATGATCAAAGCAAAATTTCAGATTGGCCAGAAATTCAAGATGGCCACCACAGCTAAAAATAGATAAAAATAAGTTTGTAGTGACTACTTCTTGAAATCTATAAGTGATATTGATATGGGACTTTTTCTAAAATGATCAGCATGACATGATGTTGGTCCTTGTCAAAAATCGTTTTGATTCGATGTTAAACATGGCTGTCAGCGGCCATTTTTGTTTACATAGAGTTATATAATGAAAACTTGTAGCGACTACTCCTCTGAAACTACTTGATGGATTTAAAAAATAAAAGAAATCAAAATCAATCAGTAGAGCTTCAAGGTCATTGACCTCTTGTTAAGTTATAATGTCCCAATGGTGGCATGAAAACTCAAATCAATTCTTTTTGCATGTATTTTTTTGAGGGATCATAGTGGGCTCCATTTTGTTTTGCTTATTCATATTTTCACCTGTAGCTACCTCCCTGGTCTTATAGAGTTGTATTTGGAAATGAAGACATAACAGATGTCATGGGAACACTGGCCACTCTTTTTCTCATTCTCTATAGAGCATGCATACTTGTTTTATATACTAAAGAAAAAAAAACGTAAGGTAACTCAGAATTTCTGCTATATATTATAATATTGTTATAATATGCTGACGTTGATCGATAGTACTTGGCTACATAATAATAAGTCTTACCTTTGGGAATAAAGACTAAATCAACAAATAATACATCTATTATCCCTGCAAAGTTTTTTTATTGATAGCATACGTGTCTGGCTTAAGCAGATAAAAAAACTTAGGATGTAAAATTGTTCCATCTCTTAACATTACGGTAAATATAATTCTGAATTGACTCAAATTTTTCAAGCAGAACTTCAACATTTAGGCCTGTATATTATATATTGTGATTAAAAAGTTTATAACAGCACAGTTTTATCCTTTTTCTAACTAGCTGCAACCCTTTGCAAAAAAAAACTCTTTGGATTTCCCTTGAATTTTAAGTAGAATTAAGTGTGCAGTATATACAATATAAAGTGGAAATTCCCAAGTTGCGTTTCTTTTTCCTTAAGTATAATTTCTCTGAAGATTGGTGAATGTTCAATTTGCCATGATTTCTTTGCGTCCGTCAGTCCGTCACGAAAAGTTAACGTTGGCTATAACTTCCTCATTTCTTGATATTTCTTCATCAATCTTTCAATATATACTCATCATGACAACACCAACATGACCATACTAAAATATAAAGATCAAGGTCACACTGAAGGTCATTATATGGGTTAAATATTCATTTTTAGCTCTACTGATCAGAGATCAGCAGAGCTTATGCCGTGGTGCGGCGTCCGGCGTCCGTCTGTCCGTCTGTCTGTCTGTCTGTCCGTCTGTCCGTAAACTTTTTTTTGTAGCGACTTCTCCTCTGAAACTACTGAATGGATTTGCATGAAACTTTACAAAAATGTTGCCCATGAAGTCTAGTTGATCCTAGCAAAAATTCATGTTGATGTGAAATCCAAGATGGCCGCCAGATCTAAAAATAGGTTTTTAAAAAACAAGTTTATAGCAACTTCTTCATGAAAACTATAAGTGATATTGATATGGGACTTTTTGTAAAATGATCAGCATGACATGATGGTTATCAGAGTCAAACATTATTTTGATTCGACGTTAAACATGGCTGCCAGTGGCCATCTTTGTTTACATAGAGTTATATGATGAAAACTTGTAGCGACTACTCCTCTGAAACTACTTGATGGATTTTCATGAAACTTCACAGGAATGTTGCTCTTGATGTCTAATTGATCCTAGCAAAATTTCAGGTCACCCGGAAATTCAAGATGGCTGCCATGGCTAAAAATAGATTTTCAAAATACAAGTTTGTAGCGACTACTACTTGAAGACTATAAGTGATATTGATATTGGACTTTTTGTGAAATGATCAGCATGACATGATGTTGGTCATTGTCAAAAATTGTTTTGATTCAACGTTAAACATGGCTGCCAGCAGCCATCTTTGTTTACATAGAGTTATATAGTAAAAACTTGTAGCGACTAATCCTTTGAAACTACTTGGCAGATTTTCATGAAACTTTACAGGAATGTTGCTCTTAATGTTTAATTGATCCTAGCAAAATTTCAGATCGGCCAGAAATTCAAGATGGCCACCATAGCTAAAATTAGATTTTTTAAAAAAGAAGTTTGTAGTGACTACGTCTTGAAAACTATAAGTGATATTGATATGGGACTTTTTGTAAAATGATCAGCATGACTTGATGGTTATCAGAGTCGAACATTATTTTGATTCGACGTTAAACATGGCTGTCAGCGGCCATCTTTGTTTACATAGAGTTATATAATGAAAACTTGTAGCGACTATTCCTCTGAAACTACTTGACGGATTTTCATGAAACTTCACAGGAATGTTGCTCTTGATGTCTAATTGATCCTAGCAAAATTTCAGGTCGGCCGGAAATTCAAGTTGGCCGCCACGGCTAAAAATAATTTTTCAAAAAACAAGTCTGTAGCGACTACTTCCTGAAATCAAAATCAATCAGTAGAGCTTCAAGGTCATTGACCTCTTGTTTTCTTCACGAAAATTAATGTTAGTTATAAATAACTTTCTCATTTCTTCATATTTCTTCATCAGACTTTCAATATATACTCATCATGACAACATCGACATCACCATACTAAAATATAAAGGTCAAGGTCACACTGAAGGTCATTATATGGGTTAAATACTCTTTTTTTCTTCATGAAAACTTAACATTGACTATAACTTTCTTAATTCTTTTATTTCTTCATCAATCTTACAATATGTATACACTTGTCATGACAACATCAACATGGTCATACTAAAATATAAAGGTCAAGGGCACACTGAAGGTCATTTTATGGGTTAAATACTCATTATTTTCTTCACGAAAACTTTGTCAGGCCAGTTTGTCAAGGATATTTATCTGTGTCCAAAAAACCTTGTTATACTGACAAAGGGTTGACAGGCGACACACGTGTTCCGCGGAACACCCATCTAGTTAATTATTATATTCTGCTTACCCCATTTAGTTTTCTCATGCCTGGATTGTTGGCTAGCACTAGCTGGTTCATAGTTTTAGCTCTGTCTTCCTTTTGTTTTCAACAAATATGTAGCATAAGCATCTGGACCTGATTTCAATCGATTTCGATATTCTTTTTGAATCTTGGTGAACAAATATAATGATTTTAAAATGTAAGACTTATCGTAAGATGTTTAATAAAACCCATATCATATCCCCATACCTTATATATAGAGGGTATGGGGATATATTACATAGGGATATATAGGGTATGTGGATATTATACTTACATAATAACTATATCCCCATACGCTATATGTCCTTGCATAATATGTCCCATACCATCTATATCCTTACATAATATGTCCCCGTACTCTCTATACCCCATGAATACGCCTTATATCCTTACATAATATGTCCCCGTACTCTTTAAATGCTTTCGTAATATGCCTACGTACTACTCTATATCCTTCATATTATGTCACCGTACCCTTTATATATTACATAGTATATCTACATACCCTATATATATTTTAATACACAATATTCCCCCGTATCATTTGTATGTCCCCGTACCTTTTATATCTTTACATAGGATGCCCCCGTACTATCTTTGAAGTTTGTAGCGACTACTTCTTGAAAACTATAAGTGATATTGATATGGGACTTTTTCTAAAATGATCAGCATGACATGATGTTGGTCCTTGTCAAAAATCGTTTTGATTCAACGTTAAACATGGCTGCCAGAGGCCATCTTTGTTTACATACAGTTATATAGTAAAAACTTGTAGTGACTACATCTTTGAAACTACTTAACAGATTTTCATGAAACTTTACAGGAATATTGCTCTTAATGTCTTATTGATCCTAGCAAAATTTCAGATCGGCCAGAAATTCAAGATGGCCGCCACAGCTAAAAATAGATTTTTAAAAAAAGAAGTTTGTAGCGACTACTTCTTGAAAACTGTAAGAGATATGGGACTTTTTGTAAAATGATCAGCATGACATGATGGTTATAAGAGTCAAACATTATTTTGATTCGACGTTTAACATGGCTGCCAGTGGCCATCTTTGTTTACATAGAGTTATATAATGAAAACTTGTAGCGACTACTCCTCTGAAACTACTTGACGGATTTTCATGAAACTTCACAGGAATGTTGCTCTTGATGTCTAATTGATCCTAGCAAAATTTCAGGTTGCCCGGAAATTCAAGATGGCTGCCATGGCTAAAAATAGATTTTCAAAATACAAGTTTGTAGCGACTACTACTTGAAAACTATAAGTGATATTGATATTGGACTTTTTGTAAAATGATCAGCATGACATGATGTTGGTCCTT
This sequence comes from Cyrtodaria siliqua, assembly GCA_037043455.1. Taxonomy (NCBI): domain Eukaryota; kingdom Metazoa; phylum Mollusca; class Bivalvia; order Adapedonta; family Hiatellidae; genus Cyrtodaria; species Cyrtodaria siliqua. The sequence goes on from JAWPHD010011095.1 coordinate 55,595, forward strand.
GTCAAAAATTATTTTGATTCAACGTTAAACATGAAACTTCACAGGAATGTTGCTCTTGATGTCTAATTGATCCTAGCAAAATTTCAGGTCGGCCGGAAATTCAAGATGGCTGCCACGGCTAAAAATAATTTTTCAAAAAACAAGTCTGTAGCGACTTCTTCCTGAAATCAAAATCAATCAGTAGAGCTTCAAGGTCATTGACCTCTTGTAAGAAATTGTCGTCTGCGCATGTCTGTTTCTAGGGTTTGGATGTACCATGTAAAACGCAGGGTGAGGTTGTTGTTCAGTGTTCAGCACCTCCGGCAATCGATCATACTTATCCTTTATTTTGAAATGAAAACCATTATATCTAGCAAATATAGGCTAGGTAAATAGTATACTGAGTTTATATTTTGTTATTTACACCACTGCTGGTCAACAGATTTTTTAAGTCACCCTTCCCTAAAAAATGGAATGTTCCGCTGTCGCCATTTTGGTTTTCGGCTGTCAGTAAAATTACATGTAAATATGGGTGTTCAAAATGATTTTTAGCTCTACTGGCCGAAGGCCAGCAGAGCTTATGGGATGCCGAGTTGTCCGTCGTCCGTCCGTCGTCCGTTGTCCGTCGTCCGTCGTCGGCGTTAACTTTTGGCTCGTTAAGACGATAGGGCCTTCATTTTTAATCCGATCTTTACCAAACTTTAATAGGTTGTTAATATCAATGAAATCTCGGACGAATTCGAAAACAAGCCAGATCGGACAAGTAACAGCGGAGTTATGGCCCTTGATTTAGTTAAAAATGCTATATTGCTATATTTTGCCTCGTTAAGACGATAGGGCCTTCATTTTTCATCCTATCTTTACCAAACTTTATCAGATTGTTAATGTTGTTGAAAGCTCGAACAATTTTGAAAACCAGCTATATCGTACTAGTAACAGCGGAGTTATGGCCCTTGATTGTTAAAAATGCTATATTTTGCATCGTTAAGACGATAGAGGCTTCATTGTTCATCCGATCTTTACCAATCTTTATCAGATTGTTAATGTTGTTAAAAGCTCGAACAATTTTGAAAACCAGCTATATCGGACCAGTAACAGCGGAGTTATGGCCCTTGATTTAGTTAAAAATGCTATATTTTGCCTCGTTAAGACGATAGGGGCTTCATTGTTCATCCGATCTTTACAAAACTTTATCAGATTGTTAATATCAATGAAAGCTCCGACAATTTCGAAAACCAGCCATATCGGACTAGTAACAACGGAGTTATGGCCCTTGATTTAGTTAAAAATGCTATATTTTGCCTCGTTAAGGCGATAGGGGCTTCATTGTTCATCCGATCTTTACCAAATTTTATCAGATTGTTAATGTCGTTGAAAGCTCGAACAAGTTCGAAAACCAGCGGAGTTATGGCCCTTGATTTATTTAAAATATATTTTCTCTCATTAAGACGATAGGGTCTTCATTGTTCATCCGATCTTTACCAAACTTAATCAAGTTGTTAATATCAATGAAAGCTCGGACAAGTTCGAAAACCATTCATATCCGACTAGTAACAGCGGAGTTATGGCCCTTGATTTAGTTCAAAATGCTATATTTTGCCTCGTTAAGACGATAGGGCCTTCATTTTTCATCCGATCTTTGCCAAACTTTAGCAGATTTTATGACTTTCTTTTTTTATATTATTATTTTTTTTATTTTTTTTATTTTTTCTCATTTTTTCATTTTTTTTCATATATATTTTTTTATTTTTTTTTATTTATTTTTTTTTTTATTTTTTTTTTTATTTTTATTTTTTTTAGCTCTATGTTGGACCAGTTGGACCAGTAACAGAGGAGTTACGGCTCTTGATTTAGATAAAAATGCTATATTTTGCCTCGTTAATACGGTGGGGCCTTCATTTTTCATCTGATCTTTACCAAACTTTACCAGATTCTTTAGTTATGGCCCTTGATTTAGTTATTTTTTGCCCGAAACTTTCAAAAAAAACGTAAATGGCAGTCAATCGCTTCATTGATGTTATAAGAGCCGTGTTAGCCAGTAGAGCGTCCAAAGGCCCTCTTGGGCCTCTTGTTTGGCTTTGCGAAGCTTAGAGGATGGCTACTCGAAGATTGAAAACAGATTCTGGAGCGTCCGTTTTCATTCTATTCAATCATATCAGGTATGAAAACATATAGAAAGGAATAAAAAAAAATCTCGATTCATATTCGACGCATAGGTACCCTGAAATGCACAGTAGGTTTAAAATTAGCATCTTCCTATATACATCAAAACACAAATTCTTACTTTGCGCAAAACATTCTCAAATTGTGCAGAGACACTTAATGCGTGGTTTATATATTTAACCCCTTGCGCAATTCCGGAATAGTCCTGCGCAATTCCGGAATAGTCCTGCGCAATTCCGGAATCGTTGCGCATTTTAAGAATTCTTACTTTGCGCAGAGCAATTCCGGAATCGTCCATATTCTTACTTTGCGTAGAACATATATACTTCAAACACAATTTAAGGGTTTGCTTTATTTGAAAATTATCTAAAAAATTAAATAGCCATTCTAAGAACACATGACAACTGCACTTATTAAAATAATCATAGACTATTACAACCAACACATCAGTGCTAGCAAATGCAAGTAATTATAACATGTGACGCAAAAATGTTCAAATTATATGATGTTCGAAACAACACTACATCGTACACCAACAATAGCAATAATAAAACGAAATTAATCATATCAAATATATTCATCCAACCAATTCTCTTTAAATGGAGAAAGGTTTGTTACCAAAACCTTTGTTACATGAACTACTTTATCTGTAAATGATAACTCAATGCAGTGACATGATGCAAAATTCATAAAAGAGGTATATATTTCATCTTCAAAAACATTGAAAATTTAATACTTACTGAAATTAAAGCCAAGCCAAACAGAGAAGTAAACATACAGTGACACATCAACATGAAAAATATGTAGTCCTCTTGTCTGCCTCACTCTATGATGTTCATCAAAACATGGCATATTAATGTGAAGTTGGCAATAATCCACTTATGTCTTAAGCAGTTTATTGACATAATTTGTAATAGTTTTGATTAATTTATGAACATGTTATTTATCAATATACTTTATTAAACACAAAAATGAAGTTAATTAGGGATCGAAAATGAATGTGTTTAGTAATGTGTTTATGTCTTATTAAAGCTGTTTAGTGACATAACTATATATGTTTGATTAATTTACCAAGATGTTTATTGTGTCCTCTGTGTACCATTGCAGACACTTAGGGATCACTTTGTCCATCGTCGTCGTCATCTGTCCTACAATCTAACCTTGGCAATAACTTGAAAAGTATTTGACATACATGTATGCTGTTACACATGTCCAATAACTCTGACTTTCATTTAGACCGAGTTATGCCCCCTTTCATAAAACTTTAACCTGCAACATAACCAGTCTCATAAGTGGCCATAACTTAAGAAGTATTTGACCTAAGTTCATGAAACTTCACAAACATATTCGTCTTACTACACTGAATATTGTTACCAATGATCAATAACTCTCACTTTCATTTCAGCAGAGTTATGCCCCTTTTTATAAAACTTTAACCTGCAGCCTAACCAAGCTCATAACTGGTAATAACCTGACAAGTATTTGACCTATGTTCATGAAACTTGACACACTTATTCATCTTAAACGAAGGAATGTCATTACACATGTCCAATAATCCTGACTTTCATTTTGGCAGAGTTATGCATCCTTTTCATGTAACTTTAACCTGCAATCTAACCTAGTTTATAACTTGGCAACATATTGACCTATGGTCATGAATCTTTATACAGTTCTTCCTTATCAATTATCCAATGCAGATCTATGCCCCTTTTCATAAACTTTAAAAAATTGTTCCATTAATTCATGCAGGATTGCATAAGTCTTCAAACATTATAGTTAGAATGTACCTCCTGAAAGAAGCACACGGCAGGTGACACAAGTGTTCTGTGGAACACCCTTCTAGTTATATATACCGGTAGTGAAAGAAGGATGTGTTGGTTATGCACCTATCAGTGTTATATATACTGGTAGTGAAAGAAGGATGTGTTTGTTATGCACCTATCAGTGTTATATATACCGGTAGTGAAAGAAGGATGTGTTGGTTATGCACCTATCAATGTTATATATACCGGTAGTGAAAGAAGGATGTGTTTGTTATGCACCTATCAATGTTATATATACCGGTAGTGAAAGAAGGATGTGTTTGTTATGCACCTATCAATGTTATATATACCGGTAGTACCTATCAATGTTATATATACCGGTAGTGAAAGAAGGATGTGTTTGTTATGCACCTATCAATGTTATATATACCGGTAGTGAAAGAAGGATGTGTTTGTTATGCACCTATTAATGTTATATATACCGGTAGTGAAAGAAGGATGTGTTTGTTATGCACCTATCAGTGTTATATATACCGGTAGTGAAAGAAGGATGTGTTTGTTATGCACCTATCAATGTTATATATACCGGTAGTGCCTATCAATGTTATATATACAGGTAGTGAAAGAAGGATGTGTTTGTTATGCACCTATCAGTGTTATATATACCGGTAGTGAAAGAAGGATGTGTTGGTTATGCACCTATCAATGTTATATATACCGGTAGTGATAGAAGGATGCGTTTGTTATGCACCTATCAATGTTATATATACCGGTAGTGAAAGAAGGATGTGTTTGTTATGCACCTATCCGTGTTATATATACCGGTAGTGATAGAAGGATGTGTTTGTTATGCACCTATCAGTGTTATATATACCGGTAGTGAAAGAAGGATGTGTTTGTTATGCACCTATCAATGTTATATATACTGGTAGTGAAAGAAGGATGTGTTTGTTATGCACCTATCAGTGTTATATATACCGGTAGTGAAAGAAGGATGTGTTGGTTATGCACCTATCAATGTTATATATACCGGTAGTGAAAGAAGGATGTGTTTGTTATGCACCTATCAGTGTTATATATACTGGTAGTGATAGAAGGATGTGTTTGTTATGCACCTATCAATGTTATATATAACGGTAGTGAAAGAAGGATGTGTTGGTTATGCACCTATCATTGTTATATATACTGGTAGTGAAAGAAGGATGTGTTTGTTATGCACCTATCAGTGTTATATATACCGGTAGTGATAGAAGGCTGTGTTTGTTATGCACCTATCAATGTTATATATACCGGTAGTGATAGAAGGATGTGTTTGTTATGCACCTATCAGTGTTATATATACCAGTAGTGAAAGAAGGATGTGTTTGTTATGCACCTATCAATGTTATATATACTGGTAGTGAAAGAAGGATGTGTTTGTTATGCACCTATCAGTGTTATATATACCGGTAGTGATAGAAGGATGTGTTTGTTATGCACCTATCAATGTTATATATACCGGTAGTGATAGAAGGATGTGTTTGTTATGCACCTATCAGTGTTATATATACCAGTAGTGAAAGAAGGATGTGTTGGTTATGCACTCATCAATGTTATATATACCGGTAGTGAAAGAAGGATGTGTTTGTTATGCACCTATCAGTGTTATATATACCGGTAGTGAAAGAAGGATGTGTTTGTTATGCACCTATCAATGTTATATATACCGGTAGTGAAAGAAGGATGTGTTTGTTATGCACCTATCAATGTTATATATACCGGTAGTGATAGAAGGATGTGTTTGTTATGCACCTATCAATGTTATATATACCGGTAGTGAAAGAAGGATGTGTTTGTTATGCACCTATCAGTGTTATATATACCGGTAGTGATAGAAGGATGTGTTTGTTATGCACCTATCAATGTTATATATACCGGTAGTGATAGAAGGATGTGTTGGTTATGCACCTATCAGTGTTATATATACCGGTAGTGATAGAAGGATGTGTTTGTTATGCACCTATCAGTGTTATATATACCGGTAGTGATAGAAGGATGTGTTGGTTATGCACCTATCAGTGTTATATATACCGGTAGTGATAGAAGGATGTGTTTGTTATGCACCTATCAATGTTATATATACCGGTAGTGAAAGAAGGATGTGTTTGTTATGCACCTATCAATGTTATATATACCGGTAGTGAAAGAAGGATGTGTTTGTTATGCACCTATCAGTGTTATATATACCGGTAGTGATAGAAGGATGTGTTTGTTATGCACCTATCAATGTTATATATACCGGTAGTGAAAGAAGGATGTGTTTGTTATGCACCTATCAATGTTATATATACCGGTAGTGAAAGAAGGATGTGTTTGTTATGCACCTATCAATGTTATATATACCGGTAGTACCTATCAATGTTATATATACCGGTAGTGAAAGAAGGATGTGTTTGTTATGCACCTATCAATTTTATATATACCGGTAGTGATAGAAGGATGTGTTGGTTATGCACCTATCAATGTTATATATACCGGTAGTGAAAGAAGGATGTGTTTGTTATGCACCTATCAATGTTATATATACCGGTAGTGATAGAAGGATGTGTTTGTTATGCACCTATCAATGTTATATATACCGGTAGTGAAAGAAGGATGTGTTTGTTATGCACCTATCAAATGTTATATATACCGGTAGTGAAAGAAGGATGTGTTTGTTATGCACCTATCAATGTTATATATACTGGTAGTGATAGAAGGATGTGTTTGTTATGCACCTATCAATGTTATATATACCGGTAGTGATAGAAGGATGTGTTTGTTATGCACCTATCAATGTTATATATACCGGTAGTGAAAGAAGGATGTGTTTGTTATGCACCTATCAGTGTTATATATACCGGTAGTGATAGAAGGATGTGTTTGTTATGCACCTATCAATGTTATATATACCGGTAGTGAAAGAAGGATGTGTTTGTTATGCACCTATCAATGTTATATATACCGGTAGTGATAGAAGGATGTGTTTGTTATGCACCTATCAATGTTATATATACCGGTAGTGAAAGAAGGATGTGTTTGTTATGCACCTATCAATGTTATATATACCGGTAGTGAAAGAAGGATGTGTTTGTTATGCACCTATCAATGTTATATATACCGGTAGTACCTATCAATGTTATATATACCGGTAGTGAAAGAAGGATGTGTTTGTTATGCACCTATCAATGTTATATATACCGGTAGTGAAAGAAGGATGTGTTTGTTATGCACCTATTAATGTTATATATACCGGTAGTGAAAGAAGGATGTGTTTGTTATGCACCTATCAGTGTTATATATACCGGTAGTGAAAGAAGGATGTGTTTGTTATGCACCTATCAATGTTATATATACCGGTAGTGCCTATCAATGTTATATATACAGGTAGTGAAAGAAGGATGTGTTTGTTATGCACCTATCAATGTTATATATACCTGTAGTGAAAGAAGGATGTGTTTGTTATGCACCTATCAATGTTATATAAACCGGTAGTGAAAGAAGGATGTGTTTGTTATGCACCTATCAATGTTATATATACCGGTAGTGAAAGAAGGATGTGTTTGTTATGCACCTATCAGTGTTATATATACCGGTAGTGAAAGAAGGATGTGTTTGTTATGCACCTATCAATAGTGAAAGAAGGATGTGTTTGTTATGCACCTATCAATGTTTTTCCCCACTGCAGGGGAAGCTGCGAGCATACCCTAGGCATTAGACATCACTGATGACACCGGGGTAGGAAATTAGACAGAACCCGTTACCAATATGAGCATATTTGATATTGAGTGTATTGGTAGACACTGGGTAATTAGACATAAATGTTGCTCGGTGAGAGATGAGAAATAGTTAATTTGTACATTTGTTCCCTGGGGTAGGAGTATCCCCCCTCAATCCCTTTCAATAAACAACAACTAAAACAAACAAAAACAAACATTGATAAGTGCATTATGAACATTGGATTTTGGCTATAAGTGGAAATGCTGCCAGGGCATGATAACAGATCCATTTTTTCATCCAAGACTTATATTTAGTAGTATCACATGGGATTTTGACAGTTCTGTATTTATTTTGTAGGTTTGAAGCAGCATCAGACGAAGTACAGGCATATGGTGGAGCAAACAGTTATAGACAATTGTGTTTCAATACGAGCATGATCTCAGACACAGATTAAGTAATTCCACACACACACACTGGAAATATAGAAATATTTATTCCTGCTTTGAAATAACCGTTAAAACAACAATTCAGCTTAGGGCCTATTTTTAGCTCTACTGATCTAGTGATCAAAGATCAGCAGAGCTTATGCCATGGTGCGGTGTCCGTCGTCCACCCGTCTGTCTGTCCGTCCGTCCGTAAACTTTTTTGTAGCGACTACTCCTTTGAAACTACTGGATGGATTTTCATGAAACTTTACAGGAATGTTGCCCATGCTGTCTAGTTGATCCGAGCAAACATTCACGTTGATGTGAGATCCAAGATGGTCACCAAGGGTAAAAATAGATTTTAAAAAATTATGATCTTGGCCCTGTGACGGCAGACTTCTAAGACACCCAGAGTTTTTTATTGTGGGTTTATACCATCATGTCAACTTTTCTTACTGTCACTAAAGAACTATTCTCTCTTATTTTAACATAACATGTCATTCTTTGCTGGACACGAGTGGATTTAGGGTTTATTTTTATAGTCCAGCATGATCTTTGCACACTTTGTATCTTCATAGAACCGTAATCGTCCTATAACCATATATGAACCTTATATCTACACAGAATCATACCTTCCTATAACCATCAATTATATGTACCATATATATTTAAACAACAATTATACCTTCGTATAACTATATATGAACCTTATAATTGTATATCTACACAGAACAATACCTTCCTATAACCATGTATAAACCTTATATAACTACACAGTTCCATACCTTCCTATAACCATATATGATCCATATATATCTACAGAGAACCATACCTTCTTATAACCATTTATGATCCATATATATCTACACAGAATCGTACCTTCCTATAACCATACATGATCCATATATATCTACACAGAACCATAACTTCTATAACCATAAATGATCCATATATATCTACCCAGAACCATACCTTCCTACAACCATATATGTACCTGCGTATCTACGTAGAACCATACCTTCCTATAACCATATATGTACACTGTATATCTCTATAGAACCAAACCTTTTTATAACTATATATGTACCCTGTATATCTACACAGACCATATCTTCCTATAACCATATATGAACCCTGTATATCTACGTAGGACCATACTTTCCTATAACCATATATGAACAGTGTATATCAACGTAGAGCCATAGCTTCCTAAAACCATATATGAACTCTGAATAAACTACGTAGAACCATACCTTCCTATAACTATATATGAACCCTTTATATCTATGTAGACATACTTTCCTATAACCATATATGAACCCTGTATATCTATGTAGAATCATACCTTCCTATAATCATATATGAACCCTGTATATCTACGTAAAACAATACCTTCCTAAAACCATATATGAACACTGTATATCTACGTAGAACCATACCTTTCTAAAACCATATATGAACCCTAAATATCTATGTAGAACCATACCTTCCTATAACCATATATGAACACTGTATATCTATGTAGAACCGTAACCTTCCTATAACCATATATGAACCCTGAATGTCTACGTAGAACCATACATTTGATTCCTATAACCATATATGAACACTGTATATCTACGTAGAACCATACCTTTCTAAAACCATATATGAACCCTAAATATCTATGTAGAACCATACCTTCCTATAACCATATATGAACCCTGAAAATCTATGTAGAACCATACCTTCCTATAACCGTATATGAACCCTGTATATCTACGTAGAACCATACATTCCTATAACCATATATGAACCCTGAATATCCATGTAGAACCATACCTTCCTATAACCATATATGAACCCTGTATGTCGATGTAGAACCATACCTTCGTATAACCATAATGAACCCGGTATATCTACGTAGAACCATACATTCGTATAACCATATATGAACCCTGAATGTCCATGTAGAACCATACCTTCCTATAACCATATATGAACCCTGTATATCTACGTAGAACCATACCTTCGTATAACCATAATGAACACTGTATATCTCCGTAAAACCAGACCTTCCTTTGACCATACATGAACCCTGTATATTTATGTAGAACCATACCTTCCTATAACCATATTTGAACCCTGAATGTCTGTAGAACCATACCTTTCTATAACTATATATGAGCCCTGAATGTCTACGTAGAAACATACCTTCCTATAACATTATATGAACCCTGTATATCTTTGTAGAACCATACCTTCCTATAACCATTATATGAATGCTGTATATCTACGTAGAACCATATATTCTTATAACCATATATGAACCCTGAATATCTACGTAGAACCATACATTTGATTCCTATAACCATATGAACCCTGTATATCTACGTAGAACATACCTTCCTATAACCATATATGAACCCTGAAAATCTATGTAGAACCATACCTTTCTAAAACCATATATGAACCCTGTATATCTACGTAGAAACATACATTCCTATAACCATATATGAACCCTGTATATCTATGTAGAACCGTAACCTTCCTATAACCATATATGAACCGTGAATGTCCATGTAGAACAATACCTTCCTATAACCATATATGAACCCTGAATATCTACGTAAAACCATACCTTCCTATGACCATATTATGAACTCTGAATATCTACGTAGAACCATACCTTCCTATAACCATATATGAACCCTGTATATCTACGTAGAACCATACATTCGTATAACCATATATGAACCCTGTATATCTACGTAGAACCATACCTTCCTATGACCATATATGAACCCTGAATATCTACGTAAAACCATACCTTCCTATGACCATATATGAACCCTGAATATCTACGTAGAACCATACATTCCTATAACCATATATCTACGTAGAACCATACCTTCCTATAGCCATATATGAACACTGTATATCTATGTAGAACCGTAACCTTCCTATAACCATATATGAACACTGTATATCTATGTAGAACCGTAACCTTCCTATAACCATATATGAACCCTGAATGTCTACGTAGAACCATACATTTGATTCCTATAACCATATATGAACCCTGAAAATCTATGTAGAACCATACCTTCCTATAACCGTATATGAACCCTGTATATCTACGTAGAACCATACATTCCTATAACCATATATGAACCCTGAATATCCATGTAGAACCATACCTTCCTATAACCATATATGAACCCTGTATATCGATGTAGAACCATACCTTCGTATAACCATAATGAACCCGGTATATCTACGTAGAACGATACATTCGTATAACCATATATGAACCCTGAATGTCCATGTAGAACCATACCTTCCTATAACCATATATGAACCCTGTATATCTACGTAGAACCATACCTTCGTATAACCATAATGAACACTGTATATCTCCGTAAAACCATACCTTCCTATGACCATATATGAACCCTGTATATCTACGTAGAACCATACTTTCCTATGACCATATATGAACCCTGTATATTTATGTAGAACCATACCTTCCTATAACCATATTTGAACCCTGAATGTCCGTAGAACCATACCTTTCTATAACTATATATGAGCCCTGAATGTCTACGTATAACCATACCTTCCTATAACCATATATGAACCCTGTATATCTTTGTAGAACCATACCTTCCTATAACCATTATATGAATGCTGTATATCTACGTAGAACCATATATTCTTATAACCATATATGAACCCTGAATATCTACGTAGAACCATACATTTGATTCCTATAACCATATGAACCCTGTATATCTACGTAGAACATACCTTCCTATAACCATATATGAACCCTGAAAATCTATGTAGAACCATACCTTTCTAAAACCATATATGAACCCTGTATATCTACGTAGAACCATACATTCCTATAACCATATATGAACCCTGTATATCTACGTAGAACCATACATTCCTATAACCATATATGAACCGTGAATGTCCATGTAGAACAATACCTTCCTATAACCATATATGAACCCTGTATATCTCCGTAAAACCATACCTTTCTATAACTATATATGAGCCCTGAATGTCTACGTAGAACCATACATTCCTATAACCATATATGAACCCTGTATATCTACGTAGAACCATACATTCCAATAACCATATATGAACCCTGTATATCTATGTAGAACCGTAACCTTCCTATAACCATATATGAACCGTGAATGTCCATGTAGAACAATACCTTCCTATAACCATATATGAACCCTGAATATCTACGTAAAACCATACCTTCCTATGACCATATTATGAACTCTGAATATCTACGTAGAACCATACCTTCCTATAACCATATATGAACCCTGTATATCTACGTACAACCATACATTCGTATAACCATATATGAACCCTGTATATCTACGTAGAACCATACCTTCCTATGACCATATATGAACCCTAAATATCTACGTAAAACCATACCTTCCTATGACCATATATGAACCCTGAATATCTACGTAGAACCATACATTCCTATAACCATATATCTACGTAGAACCATACATTCGTATAACCATATATGAACCCTGTATATCTACATAAAACCATACCTTCCTATGACCATATCATGAACTCTGAATATCTACGTAGAACCATACATTCCTATAACCATATATGAACCCTGTATATCTATGTAGAACCGTAACCTTCCTATAACCATATATGAACCCTGAATGTCCATGTAGAACCATACCTTCCTATAACCATATATGAACCCTGTATGTCGATGTAGAACCATACCTTCGTATAACCATTATATGAACCCTGTATATCTACGTAGAACCATACATTCGTATAACCATATATGAACACTGTATATCTACGTAAAACCATACCTTCCTATAACCATATATGAACCCTGAATGTCTACGTAGAACCATACCTTCCTATAACCATATATGAACCCTGAATGTCCGTAGAACCATACCTTCCTATAACCATATATGAACCCTGTATGTCTACGTAGAACCATACCTTCCTATAACCATATATGAACCCTGTATGTCTACGTAGAACCATACCTTCCTATAACCATATATGAACCCTGAATATCTACGTAAAACCATACCTTCCTATGACCATATATGAACCCTGAATGTCTACGTAGAACCATACCTTCCTATAACCATATATGCACCCTGTATATCTATGTAGAACCATACCTTCCTATAACCATATATGAACCCTATATATCTACGTAGAACCATACATTCCTATAACCATATATGAACCCTGAATATCTACGTAGAACTATACATTTGATTCCTATATAGAGGATCTTAAACGAGTTCCCATTTCATATAAAATTTATGAAACGAGTAAATCATTATTTTAATTTTAACGAGCCTTTTGGCGAGTTAAAATTAAAAATAATTTGTAATGAGTTTCATAAAGCTTATATGGAATCCGAACGAGTTTAAGATCCTTTTTATCACACAACATTGCAATCAAATTAGTAAAAATTAATTCAGATGGACATAGAACCGCCAAGACGTCAGACACACTTTAGCGACAAAATGTCATAAAATATGTGACGTCGTAACGTCACGTCTCGCACATAACATTGCGTAAAAAAGAGTTTGTGTTTTACCTCTTTACAAAATAGCAGTTTAACAAACCACCAACAATGTTTTGTATATGGTGCATTATTTCTTATAAGCTGTCACAAATAATAAGTTTATGACTCAGATCTGGGTGAATTTGTAATAAATAAAATAGTTTCAGTTAATAAACTTGCGTAGTGTAACAGGTTTAACTCAACCAATCAAAATTGTTCCAGGTTGTATTACACGTGTGTCATACAATAGAATATTAAATGGGTATTCGACACTGCTAACAAGGGACGTTATGTGATAAAACCATATATGAACCCTGAATATCTATTTAGAACCATACATTTGATTCCTATAACCATATATGAACCCTGTATATCTACGTAGAACCATACCTTCCTATAACCATATATGAACCAGGTGTATATCTAAGTAGAACCATACCTTCCTATATCCATATATGAACCCTGTATATCTACGTAGAACTATACATTCCTATAACCATATATGAACCCTGAATATCTATGTAGAACCATACATTTGATTCCTATAACCATATATGAACCCTGTATATCTACGTAGAACCATACCTTCCTATAACCGTATATGAACCAGGTGTATATCTACGTAGAACCATACCTTCCTATAACCATATATGAACCAGGTGTATATCTAAGTAGAACCATACCTTCCTATATCCATATATGAACCCCGTATATCTACGTAGAACTATACATTCCTATAACCATATATGAACCCTGAATATCTATGTAGAACCATACATTTGATTCCTATAACCATATATGAACCCTGTATATCTACGTAGACCCATACCTTCCTAGAACCATATATGAACCAGATGTATATCTACTTAGAACCATATCTTCCTATAACCATATATGAACCCTGTATATCTACGTAGAACCATACCTTCCTTATCTACGTAGAACCATACCTTCCTATAACCATATATGAACCCTGAATATCTACGTAGAACCATATATGAACCAGGTGTATATCTACGTGGAACCATACCTTCCTAAAACCGTATATAAACCCTGAATATCTATGAAGAACCATTCATTTGATTCCTATAACCATATATGAACCCTGTATATCTACGTAGAATCATACCTTCCTAAAACTATATATGAACCCTGTATATCTACGTAGAACCATACCTTCCTATAACCATATATGAACCCTGTATATCTACGTAGAACCATACCTTCCTAGAACCATATATGAACCCTGAATGTCTACGTAGAACCATACATTTGATTCCTATAACCATATATGAACACTGTATATCTACGTAGAACCATACCTTTCTAAAACCATATATGAACCCTAAATATCTATGTAGAACCATACCTTCCTATAACCATATATGAACCCTGAAAATCTATGTAGAACCATACCTTCCTATAACCGTATATGAACCCTGTATATCTACGTAGAACCATACATTCCTATAACCATATATGAACCCTGAATATCCATGTAGAACCATACCTTCCTATAACCATATATGAACGCTGTATATCGATGTAGAACCATACCTTCGTATAACCATAATGAACCCGGTATATCTACGTAGAACCATACATTCATATAACCATGTATGAACCCTGTATGTCGATGTAGAACCATACCTTCGTATAACCATAATGAACCCGGTATATCTACGTAGAACCATACATTCGTATAACCATATATGAACCCTGAATGTCCATGTAGAACCATACCTTCCTATAACCATATATGAACCCTGTATATCTACGTAGAACCATACCTTCGTATAACCATAATGAACACTGTATATCTCCGTAAAACCATACCTTCCTTTGACCATATATGAACCCTGTATATTTATGTAGAACCATACCTTCCTATAACCATATTTGAACCCTGAATGTCCGTAGAACCATACCTTTCTATAACTATATATGAGCCCTGAATGTCTACGTAGAATCATACCTTCCTATAACCATATATGAACCCTGTAGATCTTTGTAGAACCATACCTTCCTATAACCATTATATGAATGCTGTATATCTACGTAGAACCATATATTCTTATAACCATATATGAACCCTGAATATCTACGTAGAACCATACATTTGATTCCTATAACCATATGAACCCTGTATATCTACGTAGAACATACCTTCCTATAACCATATATGAACCCTGAAAATCTATGTAGAACCATACCTTTCTAAAACCATATATGAACCCTGTATATCTACGTAGAACCATACATTCCTATAACCATATATGAACCCTGTATATCTATGTAGAACCGTAACCTTCCTATAACCATATATGAACCGTGAATGTCCATGTAGAACAATACCTTCCTATAACCATATATGAACCCTGAATATCTACGTAAAACCATACCTTCCTATGACCATATTATGAACTCTGAATATCTACGTAGAACCATACCTTCCTATAACCATATATGAACCCTGTATATCTACGTAGAACCATACATTCCTATAACCATATATGAACCCTGTATATCTACGTAGAACCATACCTTCCTATGACCATATATGAACCCTGAATATCTACGTAAAACCATACCTTCCTATGACCATATATGAACCCTGAATATCTACGTAGAACCATCCATTCCTATAACCATATATCTACGTAGAACCATACATTCGTATAACCATATATGAACCCTGTATATCTACGTAAAACCATACATTCCTATAACCATTTATGAACCCTGTATATCTATGTAGAACCGTAACCTTCCTATGACCATATTATGAACTCTGAATATCTACGTAGAACCATACATTCCTATAACCATATATGAACCCTGTATATCTATGTAGAACCGTAACCTTCCTATAACCATATATGAACCCTGAATGTCCATGTAGAACCATACCTTCCTATAACCATATATGAACCCTGTATGTCGATGCAGAACCATACCTTCGTATAACCATTTTATGAACCCTGTATATCTACGTAGAACCATACATTCGTATAACCATATATGAACACTGTATATCTACGTAAAACCATACCTTCCTATAACCATATATGATCCATATATATATCTACACAGAATCGTACCTTCCTATAACCATACATGATCCATATATATCTACACAGAACCATAACTTCTATAACCATAAATGATCCATATATATCTACCCAGAACCATACCTTCCTACAACCATATATGTACCTGCGTATCTACGTAGAACCATACCTTCCTATAACCATATATGTACACTGTATATCTCTATAGAACCAAACCTTTTTATAACTATATATGTACCCTGTATATCTACACAGACCATATCTTCCTATAACCATATTTGAACCCTGTATATCTACTTAGGACCATACTTTCCTATAACCATATATGAACACTGTATATCAACGTAGAGCCATAGCTTCCTAAAACCATATATGAACTCTGAATAAACTACGTAGAACCATACCTTCCTATAACTATATATGAACCCTTTATATCTATGTAGACATACTTTCCTATAACCATATATGAACCCTGTATATCTATGTAGAATCATACCTTCCTATAATCATATATGAACCCTGTATATCTACGTAGAACAATACCTTCCTAAAACCATATATGAACACTGTATATCTACGTAGAACCATACCTTTCTAAAACCATATATGAACCCTAAATATCTATGTAGAACCATACCTTCCTATAACCATATATGAACACTGTATATCTATGTAGAACCGTAACCTTCCTATACTCATATATGAACACTGTATATCTATGTAGAACCGTAACCTTCCTATAACCATATATGAACCCTGAATGTCTACGTAGAACCATACATTTGATTCCTATAACCATATATGAACCCTGAAAATCTATGTAGAACCATACCTTCCTATAACCGTATATGAACCCTGTATATCTACGTAGAACCATACATTCCTATAACCATATATGAACCCTGAATATCCATGGAGAACCATACCTTCCTATAACCATATATGAACCCTGTATATCGATGTAGAACCATACCTTCGTATAACCATAATGAACCCGGTATATCTACGTAGAACGATACATTCGTATAACCATATATGAACCCTGAATGTCCATGTAGAACCATACCTTCCTATAACCATATATGAACCCTGTATATCTACGTAGAACATTACCTTCGTATAACCATAATGAACACTGTATATCTCCGTAAAACCATACCTTCCTATGACCATATATGAACCCTGTATATCTACGTAGAACCATACTTTCCTATGACCATATATGAACCCTGTATATCTACGTAGAACCATACCTTCCTATAACCATATTTGAACCCTGAATGTCCGTAGAACCATACCTTTCTATAACTATATATGAGCCCTGAATGTCTACGTAGAACCATACCTTCCTATAACCATATATGAACCCTGTATATCTTTGTAGAACCATACCTTCCTATAACCATTATATGAATGCTGTATATCTACGTAGAACCATATATTCTTATAACCATATATGAACCCTGAATATCTACGTAGAACCATACATTTGATTCCTATAACCATATGAACCCTGTATATCTACGTAGAACATACCTTCCTATAACCATATATGAACCCTGAAAATCTATGTAGAACCATACCTTTCTAAAACCATATATGAACCCTGTATATCTACGTAGAACCATACATTCCTATAACCATATATGAACCCTGTATATCTACGTAGAACCATACATTCCTATAACCATATATGAACCGTGAATGTCCATGTAGAACAATACCTTCCTATAACCATATATGAACCCTGTATATCTCCGTAAAACCATACCTTTCTATAACTATATATGAGCCCTGAATGTCTACGTAGAACCATACATTCCTATAACCATATATGAACCCTGTATATCTACGTAGAAACATACATTCCTATAACCATATATGAACCCTGTATATCTATGTAGAACCGTAACCTTCCTATAACCATATATGAACCGTGAATGTCCATGTAGAACAATACCTTCCTATAACCATATATGAACCCTGAATATCTACGTAAAAACCATACCTTCCTATGACCATATTATGAACTCTGAATATCTACGTAGAACCATACCTTCCCATAACCATATATGAACCCTGTATATCTACGTAGAACCATACATTCGTATAACCATATATGAACCCTGTATATCTACGTAGAACCATACCTTCCTATGACCATATATGAACCCTAAATATCTACGTAAAACCATACCTTCCTATGACCATAAATGAACCCTGAATATCTACGTAGAACCATACATTCCTATAACCATATATCTACGTAGAACCATACATTCGTATAACCATATATGAACCCTGAATATCTACGTAAAAACCATACCTTCCTATGACCATATATGAACCCTGTATATCTACGTAGAACCATACATTCGTATAACCATATATGAACCTTGTATATCTACGTAGAACCATACCTTCCTATGACCATATATGAACCCTAAATATCTACGTAAAACCATACCTTCCTATGACCATATATGAACCCTAAATATCTACGTAAAACCATACCTTCCTATGACCATAAATGAACCCTGAATATCTACGTAGAACCATACATTCCTATAACCATATATCTACGTAGAACCATACATTCCTATAACCATATATGAACCCTGAATATCCATGTAGAACCATACCTTCCTATGACCATATCATGAACTCTGAATATCTACGTAGAACCATACATTCCTATAACCATATATGAACCCTGTATATCTATGTAGAACCGTAACCTTCCTATAACCATATATGAACCATGTATGTCGATGTAGAACCATACCTTCGTATAACCATTATATGAACCCTGTATATCTACGTAGAACCATACATTCGTATAACCATATATGAACACTGTATATCTACGTAAAACCATACCTTCCTATAACCATATATGAACCCTGAATGTCTACGTAGAACCATACCTTCCTATAACCATATATGAACCCTGAATGTCCGTAGAACCATACCTTCCTATAACCATATATGAACCCTGTATGTCTACGTAGAACCATACCTTCCTATAACCATATATCTACGTAGAACCATACCTTCCTATAACCATATATGAACCCTGAATGTCTACGTAGAACCATACCTTCCTATAACCATATATGAACCCTGTATATCTACGTAGAACCATACCTTCCTATAACCATATATGAACCCTGTATGTCTACGTAGAACCATACCTTCCTATAACCATATATGAACCCTGTATGTCTACGTAGAACCATACCTTCCTATAACCATATATGAACCCTGAATATCTACGTAAAACCATACCTTCCTATGACCATATATGAACCCTGAATGTCTACGTAGAACAATACCTTCCTATAACCATATATGCACCCTGTATATCTATGTAGAACCATACCTTCCTATAACCATATATGAACCCTATATATCTACGTAGAACCATACATTCCTATAACCATATATGAACCCTGAATATCTACGTAGAACTATACATTTGATTCCTATATAGAGGATCTTAAACGAGTTCCCATTTCATATAAAATTTATGAAACGAGTAAATCATTATTTTAATTTTAACGAGCCTTTTGGCGAGTTAAAATTAAAAATAATTTGTAATGAGTTTCATAAAGCTTATATGGAATCCGAACGAGTTTAAGATCCTTTTTATCACACAACATACATTTGATTCCTATAACCATATATGAACCCTGTATATCTACGTAGAATCATACCTTCCTAAAACTATATATGAACCCTGTATATCTACGTAGAACCATACCTTCCTATAACCATATATGAACCCTGTATATCTACGTAGAACCATACCTTCCTAGAACCATATATGAACCAGGTGTATATCTACGTGGAACCATACCTTCCTAAAACCGTATATAAACCCTGAATATCTATGTAGAACCATACATTTGAATCCTATAACCATATATGAACCCTGTATATCTACGTAGAATCATACCTTCCTAAAACTATATATGAACCCTGTATATCTACGTAGAACCATACCTTCCTATAACCATATATGAACCAGGTGTATATCTACGTAGAACCATACCTTCCTATAACCATATATGAACCCTGTATATCTACGTATAACCATATATGAACCTTGAATATCTACGTAGAACCATACCTTCCTTTAACCATATATGAACCCTGAATATCTATGTAGACCCATACCTTCCTAGAACCATATATGAACCAGGTGTATATCTACGTGGAACCATACCTTCCTAAAACCGTATATAAACCCTGAATATCTATGTAGAACCATACCTTCCTTATCTACGTAGAACCATACCTTCCTATAACCATATAGAATATCTTCGTAGAACCATACTTTCCTGTAACCATATAAGAACGCTGTATATCTACGTAGAACCATACCTTCCTATAATCATATATCCACATAGGGCCATGCCTTCATATAACCATACAGGAAATGTCAATATCTAGGTAGGACCATACATTCATATAACCATATATGAACCCTGTATATCTAGGTAGGACCATACCTTCATATAACCATTTATGAACCCTGTATATCTAGGTAGGACCATACCTTCGTATAACCATAATTATAAGAACACCTGTATATTTAGGTAGGACCATACCTTCATATAACCATATAAGAACCCTGTGTATCTAGGTAGGACCATACCTTCATATAACCATTTATGAACCCTGTATATCTATGTAGGACCATACCTTCATATAACCATTTATGAACCCTGTATATCTAGGTAGGACCATCCATTCCTATAACCATATATGAAACCTGTATATCTAGGTAGGACCATACCTTCATATAACCATTTATGAACCCTGTATATCTAGGTAGGACCATACCTTCATATAACCATATAAGAACCCTGTGTAAGTAGGACCATACATTCCTATAACCATATACGAACCCTGTATATCTAGGTAGGACTCTATATAAGCATATAAGAACCCTGTATATCTAGGTAGGACTCTATATAACCATATAAGAACCCTGTATATCTAGGTAGGACTCTATATAAGCATATAAGAACCCTGTATATCTAGGTAGGACCATACCTTCATATAAGCATAATAATAAGAACCCTGTACATCACGACTTCCTATTACTGTATATTACTAACACTTGGGAAAGTGTCGTGTTCTTGGGCAAGACACTTTCCCTTAGCCTCGTCCGTCGGATGGGGACGTAAACCGGGAGGTCCCGTGTATCGGTCTATCCTCCGAGCACGTTAAAGAACCATAGGAATCTATTCGATAATAAGAGTAGGGCAGGTTCCCGGATTCCTATGTATCCTTCCCCTCTCTCTGGGGCGGCTCTATATAACCTATACTGTGTTGATGAGCCGTTAAACAACATTCAATTCAATTCCTAGATCTGACCCTTTATTTGCTTACATTTACATGACTGTATTAGAAAAGTTGGCATGGGGTTTTGTGCATTCTCCTGCAGACCGGAATAAATTTTTTTTGGCTTTATTTTTATTGTAGCTTATTGGGTGTGTTCTTTGTGGATGTCTTAAGAACTGCCTCATCGATTTCTGTAACCCTAAAAATGACGATACCACAGACCTAATAACAAACAGATGGGACACTGAAATTTACATTGGGCCAGTGCGATATTTCATGAATGAAAATCAAATGATGAGATTTTTTTATCTTTAAACATCTTTTTATACAACCTTATATGTTGAATATATATATTTTTTATTTTAATCACATTTTGATATTCATTAATAATCTTAATTAAGGTGCCACATTATATTTTGGCTACTTGATTGTTTCTAGGTAGGAATTCAGTTTCTCTGTTTATTAATATGTCTGCAATTGTACTGATCGACTTATCGGTACTGATATCTCCTCTCCCTTTTTTTAACATGCTCATTCATGGTCTTTATCGCTTATGCAAACGTGGCTCAATTGTAAATGGAGTTTCTACTATAGATTTGCAGCAACTCTGCAGTTCTGGCAGTTCTGCAGGTAAGAAGGTTCGAGGCCAATTCTGCATATTTTATCTGGATGTAAATCGAGGATGAGTCTGGCACGTTCAATCATTTTAGGCATTATATAACCTTTCATGTGTGGTGCACCTTAAAACCCAATTCAATTAATTTAAGACTCATGTTTTCCCATTTGTTTTTCTACATTATCACTTAAAACCTGTGTTAGAATCACGAATAAAAATTGAAACCCACAATTTAACTTCAAGAATGCCATGTGTCCCATTAAATTATCCTTCTGAAATCAGGTATCTTTTGTCGTGATTCTATTTAAGTGAGAAAACTGAAATTAGTGAAAAGCTATTATGTTTATATGTGTATTTGTAGTATGGTCACTGAAATTCCCTTTGTATTTGCACAGGTGTAAATCATTTAATTGAAAATAACACGTCAGAATAAATGGTGTACTCTAAACGCCAGTTATTGGAACCAGTTAGAGTAGCTGAAATGGACATGCTACAAAACAAATAGAGTTTGGTCTCAAAACAAATAGAGTATGGTTGTTTAATTTAAACACCTCCCCATCTCGAAGTTTTAAATAACCAACTCAATGAGACCGTACTATATTATGTATATCGCAGTCCAGACATGATACGCACTTGCTTTCCTCATTTTTGACCGATTATCGGTAGATAAATTATACATTAATTTCACGTAGCTACAGTGTGGGGTGAGGATTTGCCTCGGTGCTTTTAAGGCCTGGCTACAGTAATGGCATGCCACCATTTTAGTCTGAACAATGATGTATGTCCATCATTGCTTTCGACATATATATCGACTCCTACACATTATTCCCAAAAGTAGGTCAGCAAGCCTGACCTTGACCTATGCGTGTGTACTTGCATGCATAGATATATACATACATATATATGTACATATATACATGCATGTATACACAAATAGACACATACACAGAAAAAATACATACATATACCATGGATTTAAATGTGTTATGTAGATCCATGCATATACTGAACAAAAAAAGAAACTTCCGCATTTTAAGCTGTGATTTGCATAGGGTTGACTTTGTTACACTTTGTACACCAATCTAGATACAATTTTATCATCATATACTTATCACACATCATTCTGATCAATATTAATAAACATCAAAAACCAATTTCATCATATACTTATCACACATCATTCTGATCAATATTAATAATCATCAAAAACCAGAGTTAGTGTGTTGCTGCTAAAAACATGTTTTATTCAAATTGTGAAATCACTATATTTGTATTATAAAGGGAGGTAATCTGAAAATATTCATTCTTGAAAGCTGTATGGCACAAAAGTGTGTGAACAGGTCAGCTTACTTTCTCTGTCTTTTTGTTGCTGGGGTTCTTCTGTTTATTTCAGAAGAACAAAAATGTTAAATCAAAGTTTAAACCACAAGACCCGGAAATGCTGTTTAAACCAAAACAAGGGGAATAACTTTGCATACAGGTTTGATTCAAGGAAAATATATTTTCATTGTGTCTACATGTATGGGTAAAGTTGCGGAAGTTTCTTTTTTTGTTGAGTATAGATCCATAATATATATAGACACCTACTTAGACACCTACATAGATGCATACATATATACATACAACTACATACAACTCCTGTTTATCAAACAGCTGCGGGTTCGAATCCCACTTGGAGTTTGTCTTGTGAGGAAGTGTCGATTCTTACGGATGGCGGGAGGTGTACAGTACTGATTCTACCCAGGAAAAGTGGGTGGTCTGCCTCCACCACAAAAAATCGATCATCCTATACTACTCAAAATTTGCTAAGGATCACTTATATTCTTCCATATAATTTTATTAATTCACAATACCGATATAAATTTCATTGATACTTCAACAATTCCACAATTTGAATCAAGTCATGAGATCACATGACCATACACTGCCTTAAATAATTTCATATAAAATAGAAATGCTATTTATTTCAGCAAGACATTTAGACAGCAAAAAAGTGATCCTTAGCAAATTTTGAGTAGTATATTTGTTGAAAATGACGTAAAACACCATGCAAACAAACAGTTTTTATTAGGGAGGTGTCCTTTGCATCAGGGGAGGTAACTTTCTAAAGGAAGTAACTCCTGTTTTTATATTAGGGGAGGTAACTCCTTTTTGTCCGGTCAAGTAACTCCTTTTATCAGGGGAGATATGTAAATCCATTTTGCTAGGGCAGGCAACTCCTTTTCATCAGTGGAAGTAACTCCTTTTTGTCGGGGGAGGTAAGTTTTTTATCGGGAAGTAACTATATCGGGGAAAGCAACTCCTTCTTTACAATGGGAGGCAACTCCATTTTGTCGGGGGAAGTAACTCTATTTTACCAGGGGAGGCAAATCCTTTATTTCAGGGGAAGTAACTCCTTTTGTCAGGGGAAGTAATACCTTTTTATCAGGGGAGGTAACTCCTTTTTGTCGGGGGAGGTAACTCTGCTTTTTTCAGGGGAGATACCTTCTATTTTTCAAGGGAAGTAACTCTATTTTTCAGGGGAGGTAAATCTGCTTTTTCAGGGGAGGTAACTAATTTTTCAAGGGAAGTAACTCTATTTTTCAGGGGAGGTAAATCTGCTTTTTCAAGGGAGGTAACTACTATTTTTCAAGGGAAGTAACTCTATTTTTTCAAAGGGAAGTAGCCCTATTTTTTCAGGGGAGGTAACTCTGCTTTATATCAGGGGAGGCAACTGCTTTTTTCAGGGGAGGTAACTATTTTTTATCAGGGGAGGCAACTCTAATTTTTCGGGAAGTAATTCTATTTTTCAGGGGAGGCAACTGCTTTTTTCAGAGGAGGTAACTAATTTTCAAGAAGTAACTATTTTTCAAAGGGAAATAACCCTATTTTTTCAGGGGAGGTAACTCTGCTGTTTTCAGGGAAGGTAACTCTATTTTTATCGGAGGAGGCAACTGCTTTTTTCAGGGGAGGTAACTCTACTTTTTTCAGGGGAGGTAACTACTACTTTTTCAAAGGGAAGTAAGTCTATTTTTTTAGGGGAGGTAACTCTGTTTTTCAAGGGAGCTAATTCCTTTTTTCAAGGAAGTAACTATTTTTCAGGGGAGGTAACTACTACTTCTTCAAAGGGAAGTAACTACATTTTTTCAGGGGAGGCAACTGCTTTTTTTCAGGGGAGGCAACTAAATTTTCAAGGGAAGTAACCCTATTTTTTAAGGGTAGTAACTCTATTTTTTCAAAGGGAAGTAACCCTACTTTTTCAGGGGAGGTAATTCTATTTTTCAAGGGAAGTAACCCTATTTTTTCAGGGGAGGTAACTGCTTTTTTCAGAGGAGGTAATTCTAATTTTCAGGGGAGGTAACTACTATTTTTTCAAAGGGAAGTAACCCTATTTTTCAGGGGAGGTAACTGCTTTTTTCAGGGGAGGTAACTACTTTTTCAAGGAAAGTAACCCTATTTTTTCAAAGGGAAGTAACCCTATTTTTTCAGGGGAGGTAACTCTGCTTTTATCAGAGGAGGTAATTCTATTTTTCAAGGGAAGTAAGTCATTTTTCAGGGGAGGTAACTACTATTTTTTCTAAGGGAAGTAACCCTATTTTTCAGGGGAGGTAATTCTTTCTTTTTTCAAGAGAAGTAACTTTATTTTTCAGGGAGGTAACTACTTTTTTCAGGGGAGGTAACTAATTTTTCAAGGGAAGTTACCCTATTTTTTCAAGGGAAGTAACTCTATTTTCAAAGGGAAGTAATTCTATTTTTTTCAGGGAAGGTTAACTCTACTTTTTTCAGGGGAGGTAACTCTGCTTTTTTCAGAGGAGGTAATTCTATTTTTCAAGGGAAGTAACTATTTTTCAGGGGAGGTAACTTCTATTTTTTCAAAGGAAAGTAACCCTATTTTTTCAGGGGAGGTAACTACTATTTTTTTCAAAGGGAAGTAACCCTATTTTTTTAGGGGAGGTAACTGCTTTTTTTCAAGGGAAGTAATTCTATTTTTCAGGGGAGGTAACTACTACTTCTTCAAAGGGAAGTAACTACATTTTTTCAGGGGAGGCAACTGCTTTTTTCAGGGGAGGCAACTAAATTTTCAAGGGAAGTAACCCTATTTTTTAAGGGTAGTAACTCTATTTTTTCAAAGGGAAGTAACCCTACTTTTTCAGGGTGAGGTAATTCTATTTTTCAAGGGAAGTAACCCTATTTTTTCAGGGGAGGTAACTGCTTTTTTCAGAGGAGGTAATGGGGGCACTCCACAGTTTAATGTACATTTCTCAATCATCAAACCCATGACAAGCCCTTAGCCTGAATCCTTGAGCAAAAATAAATCACATCATCATTGTGTCATACATTTCTTAGAAGACAATACAATTACCCATGTTTCCATACCAAATAAAAGTATCAAAAAGCATTTTCTGTACAACTTTAGTCCCATTTCTTTAAGATTACCCCACCCCTCAAAACATGTTAAAAAACCAATTTTAGCAATATTTCAAATGTCAATAAATAAAAATAAAAAAATTTCCTACACATATCAGGGTCATGTCTGCACTCATAATGCTCTTGCATATCAGGAAATGCTAAGCTTTACATACCGAGTCCGGCGTTTTAAAAAGTTATTCCATGCTGAACTCCCCGTGATAGAAAATCAGCCATTTCACCTATTTTTAGAAAGTTTTGGATTGGTTCACATTTTTCTATTTATAGACTCCAAAAAACCCAAAGAATGCATATTCCAATACACCAAAATAAACTTAGAAGTACTCAAAACTGAAAACAACATCAAACATGTGCTTCATAATTATTATAAATACCATTCATGGACCTAAAAGATGCTTAGTTGATTTCTTTCTGATTTACACCATGGACATTCATGCGAAACTGAGGAGTGCCCCCAATTCTATTTTTCAGGGGAGGTAACTACTATTTTTTCAAAGGGAAGTAACCCTATTTTTCAGGGGAGGTAACTACTTTTTTTCAGGGGAGGCAACTGCTTTTTTCAGGGGAGGTAACTACTTTTTCAAGGGAAGTAACCCTATTTTTTCAAAGGGAAGTAACCCTATTTTTTCAGGGGAGGTAATTCTTTCTTTTTTCAAGAGAAGTAACTTTATTTTTCAGGGAGGTAACTACTTTTTTTCAGGGGAGGCAACTGCTTTTTTCAGGGGAGGTAACTAATTTTTCAAGGGAAGTAACCCTTTTTTTCAAGGGAAGTAACTCTATTTTTTCAAAGGGAAGTAACCCTATTTTTTCATGGGAGGTAACTCTGCTTTTTTCAGAGGAGGTAATTCTATTTTTCAAGGGAAGTAAGTTATTTTTCAGGGGAGGTAACTACTATTTTTTCAAAGGGAAGTTACCCTATTTTTCAGGGGAGGTAACTACTATTTTTTCAAAGGGAAATAACCCTATTTTTTTCAAAGGGAAGTAACCCTATTTTTCAGGGGAGGTAACTACTATTTTTTCAGGGAAGTTACCCTATTTTTTCAGGGGAGGTAACTCTGCTTTTTTCAGGGGAGGTAATTCTTTTTTTTTCAAGGGAAGTAACTCTATTTTTCAGGGAGGTAACTACTATGTTTTCAGGGGAGGCAACTAATTTTTCAAATGGAAGTAACCCTAGTTTTTCAGGGGAGGTAACTCTGCTTATTCAGGGGAGGTAAAAAAAAAATTCCAAGGGAAGTAACTCTTTTTTTCATAGAGGTAACTACTTTTTTTCAGGGGAGGCAACTAATTTTTCAAGGGAAGTAACCCTATTTTTTCAAGGGAAGTAACTCTATTTTTTCAAAGGGAAGTAACCCTATTTTTTCAGGGGAGGTAATTCTTTTTTTTCAAGGGAAGTAACTCTATTTTTCAGGGAGGTAACTACTATTTTTTCAGGGGAGGCAACTGCTTTTTTCAGGGGAAGTAACTAATTTTTCAAAGGGAAGTAACCCTAGTTTTTCAGGGGAGGTAACTGCTTTTTTTCAAGGGAAGTAATTCTATTTTTCAGGGAAGGTAACTACTATTTTTTCTAAGGGAAGTAACTCTATTTTTTCAAAGGGAAGTGAAAAGTTGAGTGCTCGAAATAACTTTAGCTTGAAAAAAAAGTTGAGCGCTCGATAAAAAAAAGTCGAGTTAACAAGTCGAGCACTGGAGATAAAAAGTCGAGCCACAGTAACTGGAGATAAAAAAAAAACATGCGCTCGAGATAACTTTAGTTTGAAAAAAAAATAAATATTATGTATCTTAAACGGAAAACGTATTTATGAAAACTATCAACAACAAGAGGGCCTGTGGGCCGTGGACGCTCTACTGGCTAACATGGCTCTTATAACATCAATGAAGCGAGTGACTGCCATTTATATTTTTTAATTTTCGGGCAAAAAACAGCTTTTTGACTAAATCAAGGGCCATAACTAAAGAATCTGATAAAGTTTGGTAAAGATCAGATGAAAAATGAAGGCCCTACCGTATTAACGAGGCAAAATATATCATTTTTAACTAAATCATGAGCCATAACTCCCCTGTTACTGGTCCGACTGGTCCAAAATAGAGCTAAAAACAATTAAAACACAAATTAAAAAAAAAAAAATAATAAAAAAAAAAATTAATATATATATACCATTTTCAAAAGGTTACACAGAATGTGTAAGCAAATTAGCATTAAAATGGACAGTGTCGGGTCTTCTGCATTAGATGAAAGAACAAAATGTTGATGTACATTGTTCTGTTTAAAAGTCCGAGATTTTTGAAATATTTCTAAAAATCATTAATTTGCCCCAAAACAACAATGCTAACAGTTTTAATATGTTGTCACTTTTCTCTATTAATGGAACTATGGACGCGACATTTTAATTATCTCTAACATTGACTAACCTTTGACAGTTTAAATGCATATACCGAACAGTTTTGAAAAACGCTGATTTTTTTCATCCCATCGAAAGTAAAGTATATTTTCAAGACCTATGCTTATCTGTAGAGTTATCCTAAAGAAAATGGTGATGAGATAGTCAAGAACATAATACGAAATAACATTTGTGGGTGAAAAAGGGCATTTTATTGAAATTTCAAAATCTAAATTTTCAAATTAACTTGATTTGCTTTGGTGTAAAATGTTCCTAAAAAATACAGAAACACGATACAGTTTTCATTTTTAGCTCGACTATTCGAAGAATAAGATAGCTTATGTAATCGTCCCGGGGTCGGCGTCGGCGTTGGTGTCGGCGTCGGCGTCCCACATCAAGGTTTGCGTGTAAGCTGTGTTTACAAGTCTATATCTCTTACATTTCTTATCCTAGCACAACCACATTAGTTCATGGGCTTCCTTGTAGCATTATCTTAAGGGCTGCATAAGCAATTTTGGTTCCTGTAACCCATGGGCTCCCATGAAACCCAAATTATGATAGCCCATAAAATGTGCCCCATTTCACATCAAATTTTGCGTGTAAGCTGTGTTTACAAGTCTATATCTCTTTTAATTGTTACCCTAGCACAACCAAATTTGGCCATTAGCTTCCTTATAGCATTATCATAAGGGCTGCTTAAGTAATTTTGGTTCCTGTAACCCATTGGCTCCCATGGAACCCAAATTCTGATAGCCCTTAAAATGTGTCTGTTTCACATCAACTTTTGTGTGTAAGCTGTGTTTACAGTCCTTATCTCTTACATTTCTTGTCCTAGCTGAACTAAATTTTGGAATTGGTTTCCTTATAGTATGTTGTAAAGGGTTGGGTAAGTAATTTTGTCTTCTGCAAATTCTGGGCTCCCATGGAACCCAAATTGTGATGGCCCATAGAATGTGAAATAAAGGCAGGTGTGCATGTAAGCATGTATAAATTATATTTATAATTTTGGTTTGGGATTTGTTATAGCATTATGGATCTTATTACTTCACCCATATTGGGGCATGGGCTCCCTATTCCCACCCCCCCTACCCCCGCCCCCACTCCCCTCCACACCTTTTTTTTTTTTTTTTTTTTTTTTTTACATATTTCTGTCTTGTTTTAGTCAATTCTTGCACATATGTGTTTCCCCCCCCCCCACCTCCCCAACCCATTCCCGCCTCTCACCCCCGCACCCCACCCCCCCACCCCCACTTGAAACATTTTTTTTTTACATATTTCTGTGTTGCTTTTGTCAATTCTTATACATATATGTTGCCCCCTCACCCCCCACCCCACCCCATTCCCGCCTCTCACCCCCGCTACCCCACCACCACACCCCAAATTGAAAATCGTTTTTTTTCTTCATATTTCTGTGTTGTTTCAGTCGATTCTTACACATATATGTTGCAACCTCCCCCCCCCCTCCCCCCCCCCCCCCCCCACAAACACTTGAATTTTTAAAAAAAATAATCAATATTTCTTTGTTGTTTTAGTCAATTCTTACACATATATGTTGCCCCCTCCCCCCGCCCCCAACCCACCCCCGCCTCTCCCCCCGCACCCCACCTCGACTTGAAACTATTTTTTTTTTACATATTTCTTTGTTGTTTTAGTCAATTCTTACACATATATGTTGCACCCCTGCCCCAACCCACTCCTGCCTCTCCCCCCCCCCGCTCCCCCCACCCCACCCCCACTTGAAACAATTTTTTGTTCATATTTCTGTGTTGCTTTTGTCAATTCTTACACAAATATGTTGCCCCCCCCAACCCCCCAACCCCCCCCCCCCCCATCCCCACCTCACCCCAACTTGAACAAAAAAAATTAAATTTATTTTCTCATATTTCTTTGTTGTTTTAGTCAATTCTTACGCATATATGTTGCCCCTGCCCCCAACCCACCCCGCCACCCCCGCCTCTC
>JAWPHD010011096.1:0-87027 GCA_037043455.1 Cyrtodaria siliqua
GCTACATACAAGTAAACGTGATTTAATTTAATATGTTAAACGTTGGTTCGAGCTGTGAGTTCGAGATCTCGTGGGACCAGGATTCTTTATGTGAGGAAGCTATCCAGCTGGTTTGCGGAACGTCGGTGGTTCTACCCAGGTGCCCAGCTGTGCATGAAAATTGTCCGGAGAGGCACCTGGGGTCCTTTTCCACTAATGGAGCTGGAAAGTCGACATATGTCCTTATCTGATGGTGCGACTATACAATCCAATTCAAAGCTATTGTATTCATGTGTTTAAAACAGTAAGCAGTGTGAGTTAGGCCTCCTGTGTTAGGTCCATCTATCATTTCTACAATAATTCAGTGAGTTAAGGACTCAACAGTTTCGACAACTGCCACGTATGGCGTTAGCTTGTCTGATAATAATTGTGACTCTTCTGTTTTTATCGATGCATTATGCAACACCAGCATTGTTAGCTATATCACGAGTTGTATAAATTGTTGATGAATTAGTTATAATTCAACAGAGAATGTGTCAAATTTCCTATAAAAAACGCGAGAATGTGACCACATTATAATTAATGTCAACAACTTTACCAAATGGATGAGACGAAATGTGGCACCTTTAGATGTATCTGAACACATCAGCCGTCTCCGTAAAAATAATGTGACTTTCCACAGAGTGATTTATTGGTTTATTGTGTTCTGTAGATGTTGCAAATATATTAAAATAAGTATACATGCACTTTGTTGTACATGGTATCTTGTTACGGACAAGTACGCTTTCAATAATAATCACAAGCGCATCCTTGACCGGGATGGTAAAGACGCTACGTCTAAAACCTTCTCGCTCCTCGCAGCTGCGGGTTCTTACTGAACATGAACAGACGGATACAACCATCCAACTAGCATCGGCCTGGTGTCCGTCCCTATCCCTTGGGACATAGCCACGGGGTCAAAACTATGAAACCATTGAGATCCCCACACTTTAACCATATATACACTTACTGGGCATGACCAAACGGATACAACCACCATTGGCCCCGTAGTCCGTCATTACCCCTTGGGAATTAGACCATGGGTCATAACTTGGAAACCGTTGAGATCTCCACCATATAACCATATATACACTTACTGGGCATGACCAAACGGATACAACCATCCAACTCCATTGGCCCCGTAGTCCGTCATTACCCCTTGGGAATTAGTCCATGGGTCATAACTTGGAAACCGTTGAGATCTCCACCATATAACCATATATACACTTACTGGGCATGAACAAACGGATACAACCATCCAACCACCATTGGCCCCGTAGTCCGTCATTACACCTTGGGAATTAGTCCATGGGTCATAAGTTGGAAACCGTTGAGATCTCCACCATATAACCATATATACACTTACTGGGCATGAACAAACGGATACAACCATCCAACCACCATTGGCCCCGTAGTCCGTCATTACCCCTTGGGAATTAGTCCATGGGTCATAACTTGGAAACCGTTGAGATCTCCACCCTATAACCATATATACACTTACTGGGCATGAAGAAACGGTTACAACCATCCAACCACCATTGGCCCCGTAGTCCGTCATCACCCCTGGGGAATTAGTCCATGGGCCATAACTTGGAAACCGTTGAGATCTCCACCCTATAACCATATATCGGCTTACTGGGCATGACCAAACGGTTACAACCATCCAACCACCATTGGCCCCGTAGTCCGTCATTACCCCTTGGGAATTAGTCCATGGGTCATAACTTGGAAACCGTTGAGATCTCCACCATATAACCATATATACACTTACTGGGCATGACCAGACGGATACAACCATCCAACCACCATTGGCCCCGTAGTCCGTCATTACCCCTTGGGAATTAGTCCATGGGTCATAACTTGGAAACCGTTGAGATCTCCACCCTATAACCATATATATGCTTACTCAGCATCAACAGACGGATGCAACCAGCACAACCAGCACAACCAGCACAACCAGCACAACCATCACAACCATCCCAACCATCCCAACCAGCACAACCAGCACAACCAGCACAACCATCACGACCAGCACAACCAGCACAACCAGCGCAACCAGACAACCAGCACAACCATCACAACCAGCACAACCAGCACAACCATCACAACCAGCACAACCAGCACAACCAGCACAACCAGCACAACCATCACAACCAGCGCAACCCAACCAGCACAACCAGCACAACCATCACAACCAGCACAACCAGCGCAACCAGAGCAACCAGCGCAACCAGCACAACCATCACAACCAGCGCAACAAGCGCAACCAGCGCAACCAGCACAACCATCACAACCAGCACAACCATCACAATCAGCACAACCAGCACAACCATCACAACCAGCACAACTAGCACAACCAGCGCAACCAGCACAACCATCAGAATCTGCACAACCAGCAAAACCAGCACAACCAGCACAACTATCACAACCAGCACAACCAGCACAACCAGCAAAACCAGCACAAGCCCTGGGTCTATTCACACCTATGGGGACATACTCCCCGGACACTGTTGAGATCCCCACCCTATAACCATATATACACTTACTGCACATGAACAGACGTATACAACCATCCAACCATCTTGGCATCGGGGTCCATCCCCACACCTGGGAACATAACCACTTGATCATAACTTGGAAATCGTTGAGATTCCCTGGCATTATGACCTTAAATACACTTACTGGATCTTAACACTTGAAGACGATCGCGGGAATTTGCGACTGTGTCTAATCTAATTCTGTTTTGAAATGATAAGCGTGTTTGACAAATTGTTCATTTTTGTAAAAAGCGATTCAGGGCCATTTCGGACCTCTTTTTTTTGTATTCTGAGAGCATGCATTGGGCAAGTGTAACTGTACATTTGTAAGACCTATAAAGTGATGACCGTGATATCACGACCATTGCCTTCATAACATTGTAAACTCTGGTTATTACTTTTTTCTTGTACTGTTTAACAACCGTCGAGAAGACGATTAATTCTATAGCTGAAACAACAACAACAATACTAACTTTTTTCAGATCAGACTAACTCAGATCAAACAATGATATATGAGACAACTGATATATGAGACAACTGTAATATTTCCGGGCGCATACTTATACATATTTTCTTTTGTTGCTGTTTATGGATATGGATAATATGGATAATGAAAAAAATACTAAAACTGTTTGAAACTAGCTCTTTATTCTATTATTAGTTTCATTTCATCTATTAAAATGTTAGATCTCCCGCTTGGTATTGACCCTTAACTCTCTCCCTCCCTCTGTCGAAGAATCGTTTGCATTTGAGTTCTTTTTCAATTTTCATTAGTTGATTTTTCCTCGTTATATTGTTGTAGAACACTATTTGACATTTAAACTTTTAAAGGCTATGAAATACAATTAAGTGTCATGTCACCCGCTCTCTAACTGCATGACTTTATTAACCAAATGTGTAAGATCTTGAATGACTAGTGTTGTAGTGACAATATGCGAAAAAGTCTCTTAGTTAAGGAGTTAGCTGGGATCAGCTAGAAAATGGGCTTATTATATATCAAATGAAAGGTAATTATGTGTACTAAACGATCCCACCAAAATTACTTGCACAAAGTGGTACACTTTTTTTAAAATGGCGCCTGAACACCACAACCCATAAATAACAAATTTTAGCAAAATATTAGCTACCGACTAAAATTATAAGTTTCAGAGAAATGATAGCTAATTTTTCGTTTACAAATGTATATAAACATCTTCCTACGTACGTAAAATAACTGTGTAAGCTATATTGCATGTTTAACTAAAAATTATTTCTTAAATATAAGGAATAATACTATACTTAAAAATATCGATTTTTTTTTTAAAAATAGGACAATTGTATTTTGTTTAATACATGTTCACGTGAAATTAATTAATCAATTCATTTTAGTTCAAAAAGAAATGTAATAAAATATATAAGAACAGATTAACTACAAAAGAAATAATATAAAACTCATATAAAACTCATAAATT
The DNA here is from genome assembly GCA_037043455.1 of Cyrtodaria siliqua. Taxonomy (NCBI): domain Eukaryota; kingdom Metazoa; phylum Mollusca; class Bivalvia; order Adapedonta; family Hiatellidae; genus Cyrtodaria; species Cyrtodaria siliqua. Next base: position 4,007 of record JAWPHD010011096.1, read on the forward strand.
TTCTCAAATTATGATGAAACTTTTCCTACTCCGATTTTTATATTTTAATGCTTAAATGCTACTAATCATAAGAAAGTATTTTTATTTTTTTGTTGTTTTAAAGTTACTGTTATATTATGCAATATATTGATACTATACATGATTTCAAATATAACACACATATTTTAAAATATGTTTGTTATCCAAAATGATTTTAAACTGTATATAAAGGGAGATAATTAATCAATGGCGTTGTACTAATCTTATTAGTTTCTTAATGAATATATAAATTATTCACTTTTTAATTAGCTTTACTCATTATTCTGTGCAAATAAATACATGAACCACTCTGATTTTAATGTTGGAAAGATACTTTACTACTCTTTTCTGCTGCGATCAAGACGTTTGTAATTATATGTTTAAGAATGTAATGTGCACAGCCGATCACTTGCGATGTTCACAAAGCGCACTTATTTTCCCGCAATTCAAAGTTTGTATTGTTCTTGCCTTATACCTGCGTGTAAAATAGTTAAAAAAAGTGTGTATTCTTTATGGTGGATACCTCTTCACTAGTGAGAATCCATTTCACTTGTGAAGACAAACATAGTTTTTGGAAGGTTGCTTTTCTTTAATATAGTTTTTGGAAGGTTGCTTTTCTTCGACAGGATACAGACTACCACCGAAAATTAGGTATATGACTTTGGCTCAAAGAAGCTAATCAATCTTCTGAATTAATTCCGTTTCTATGACTGTTATAGCAAACAGTAGATGACAAGAATCCATTTCACTCGTTATCATGTGTGTGCTTTCAAACGAAAGATGGTGACGACAGTACCTCTATTTTAATTCCAAGAAATAAGGAACAGTCAAATAAAATTTCGCATGAAAATAAGCTATACATGTATTAATAACTACAATTACCTTTTAAAAGTCTACTACAAGACCAGTCTCACCAGGATACCTTTTGCTTTAGTAATTAATTTTGGAATTAATATCAAATGCTTCACATGAGATTTCCTGAGATCTATGCCTTGCCGAAACATGTCCAACACTGCAGTTATTGATATGACATCTGATCAAAATATATATTGTTGGCATTTTTCTAGTTCATGAGCCTAATACGATTGCATTGTATGCTCCCATCATATATATCTATACAAGTCCAACCGATATGTCCACCATATACACGTCTATCAAGTATTGTCAGGCAAAGACAAACATATTCAGACGATGGACCAGCAATTGATGCAGTTGCGCAGCAAGTGAACTCAGGTCTAAGTCCACATAACTCCATTCACATTGTGTTCGACTAGCAGATAGGAAGGGTATAAGATGACGCTAGGCTAATAGATTTGCTTACATACTCTAATGTATATGCTTCTTCTACAGTTGAGAGTATGTTGGCTGGAAAGAGTACCACAGAAGTGTTCTTGGGCTAACACCAACATATGAAGCACTAATGACGGTGCTTCTTGTGTCGTTCTTTTTTGTTCTTTTTTTTTTGATACGTTTTGACAGATTAGAGAAACACTGTATAATGGTTCATTGATTCAGCAGATGACGCCACGCAATTGAAATTGCCATATCAGGTAATATCGCCCAGGAAATCTCAAAACTTGGTGATTACGGTTTTTCAAAGTCGGCAACGTTCAAGTTCTGATTTATGTTTCGATGTTAACCAGCATTAGGGCGGAAAGATCGGGTGATTGGATATTACATCTCGCGACGCAGGCAAGTATGCTACCTTATTTCGACAGCATGAAACATTCTAACTACGCAAGACAGTTACCTGTATATCTTTTGGAAATGCTCGTAGATATACTATAAGACATGTTAACCATTGTTTTTTACAAGGCCAGTTTACCTATCGACACTGCGAAAATGGAACATTTATCGGTATCTGGAGCAACAAACCACTATTTGTGACTCTAAACGTGCATTTTTTCCTGCAGTTCTTGACTGACCGGTTGCGACTCTGTTTGATCATTTTATGTAATTGGAAATAAAATAATTATCAAGGTGATGAAGATAAATAGTGCTTCTAGCTTCAAAAATAAAGTAGCAATTAAAGATGACTCAGGCAGGCTATGATAGGGCTTTTGAAACAGGCCTTTAGAAGCCATTTTCGTAAGACCCAAAGGGACATTGTGCAGTGTTTCACCATATTTTAGATAAACTGTGAATGAAGTTGTCGGATTAAAATGTATCTGTTTAGCAAAGCTTCCACCATGATTTGAAGGCAGTTTTAAGCTCCCTATGAAACATGCATCGACTCAAGCAACACTAAGGATGAATGGCGATAATTCAAAACAAGAGCCTGAGTTCCTTGTTGGACATGGATGGGAAATGAGTGATAACGGATTGAAATATACGTATGTTTTGGGAGAAAAGGCATCAGATCTTCTCGTAACACATCATGCATTTGCAGCTGTGGACGGTCATGTTCCACAGCATCATACGTTTGCATAAGTAACAATATGTCATTCATGATAACCGCATCTTTTGGAAGAAATCGCATATATTGTTTTTGAAGCAGTCCGTCCGTCACTCTGTCAGCCCGTCCGTTACGACCTTGTGGACGGAATCACTCCTGAACGGTTCGAGATATTAAAAATCCGTCTTTACAGAAATTTTGATTAGGTCAAAAGGTTTTAATTTAAGATAAGTCTGCTACTTTTATCTCTTGTTTATGATTCTTGCTTTCAAGAGATCCCCTGTTCAGTATTTATTGACATTCACACTAGCATTTATTTAGTACTGTATGGCGGCCGTAAAAAGACTACAAATTAGTAGTGTTATTACTTACTGATCCTTTGGGATCATCAAGCCTAATCTGTGTGGCTTTAAAGTAGAGTATCGCTTAAACCAGTGTTAGGAGGCTTGAGAGGTGTTGCATTTTACATTACCTCTCATGAACAGAATCAATAAAACCGAGTCTGCTACTTGTATCTCTTGTTTGTTGCTTCCATCAATAGTTATTGACCTTGACCGCCTACGTTCACAACTCATTCAAGGTAAGAAGCTGAAATGTTATAGGAAGCTTGTTGAAGATGAGGTTGTCACTAAAGGTCTGAAATTTAATCTTCATCATCAAGGTCAAGGTCAGGACTTAGGGTTTTGTCTGAAAATGGCTTGTGAAATCCTTCTAGACCGTTCAAGGTAATAAGCTGAATCTGAGTATGAAGCGAGTTGAGGATGAGAGGATGTCAATGCAGTTCTGAAATTTGACCTTCACCATCAAGTTCAAGGTCTGGACTTGAGGTATCTTTGAGATATCGAAAATACGGATGTTTTGTGATGGCTTCCATCGACTGGCTCTAGTTGGGCGTTGTAAGTGTAAATCAGACGAACACCTTTGTAACAAAGCTAACCCAAGCCCAATACAATGATGCTATCGTAGTAGGAAAATATCAAGGAGAACTTAACATTGTCATGCATAGTGAAGTGGAAATGTAACTTAAGAACAAAACATAACACTTTAGCAATGCAAAATATTAAAATCACAATTGAAGATGTAATATGTATTCCTGTAAATGTAAAACGTTGCCATTGGTGGAAACATATGGACAAAGATATAGTTCACACATCATAAGTATAAAAAGTGAACTTAAGGTAGCTGGCGGTGTTACTCGGGAATAATCAAAATCGCGTATATTGTGACAATGTTTTACCTGTATGTAGGTTATTGTTTCGACTTTCCATCAGTACTAATTTTAAATTGTTTAAAATAAACATCGTATTCCTAAATAGCGTATTTTTAAGAACGGTTTGTGAATTTGAGATACTATGTAGGCAGTTTTAACATAAAGTGGATGTTGGTTACATTTATATGCAAAACAACTTGAAAAAAAATCAACATAACAAATGAAGCAATACATTTAATATTAATATTACGAGAAAAACTTGTTTTATGAATAAAACACATGCTGTCAACGTCATTTTAAAGAAAGCTATAAAACGACGCCGTTATTTTAATACTTTCTATAAACTTTAAAAGTTTATTTGATAAAAATCTGACTCGACGACCCCTCTTTATTTTTACATTTATCAAAGCGGGGAATTTCAACGAATGTGATGGTATAGAAAAATATATATGTCACCACGCTTACTTTAAAGTAAAAAAGCGATAACATGTAAAAATCCTCACAATTTTGTAGTCGCCGCGTGGTACCCCTTACGTAAAGAAATGCACACACGATAAAGAGATATAGCTGGTTTTTAAATATATTACGTGCATTACGTTTATAAATCATTGTGCTTCCAAATGATGTGAATTTTTTTAACATTTGACTAAATTCTAGTACATTTCCCGTACGAAAACGGTAAGATTCGTCGTAAAAATAAGCACCACCAGAGGGCGCTATTTAGGAATCCGATGTTTATTTTAAACAATTTAAAATTAGTACTGATGGAAAGTAGGAACAATAACCTACATACAGGTAAAACATTGTCACAATATACGCGATTTTGATTATTCCCGAGTAACACCGCCAGCTACCTTAACCTCAAAAGAAGGTATAAAATTCGAACAGGAAATTCACAAATTTGAAACAAACAACAATTACAAGGATATATAGAAGAAAAGTATGTGACACTATACATATATACTACACATGCCACCTTAGTATCGCATTGGAACAGTTTAGGAAATGTGTATTACGCTTACTATCGAATATATTCCTATGGCTCTTTAAAGTGCTCGAAGGATAAACTCCGATACAAGGACAGCCCGGTTAACACTCCCGTCCGACGGACGAGGCTAGAGTCTTGCCTAAGGACACCGAAGTATCGCGTGGCACCAGTGAGTCTCAGACCCGTGATATCCGGATTCAGAGTTGAACGTGTTTATCCACTTGGTCACAACATTCGACAATACAGTGTTAAGTAGATGTTAACGAAAGGAATGGATAACATACGGACAAGCCATGGATATACGTGGAACTTCATTTAACAAAAAGACAAATAGCTATGGTTGTTTTCTTGACAACCATGTTGGATATAATGAAGATATAGATTACAGATGAGATAATAATTAAAAGTGTTTTTTATTTGGAATTAATAGAAGATAAGTGAGAATAAGGCAAATTAAAACACATCAACAAATGTCACACGTGTTGGTATATAAACGGTATATGCATAAAAAAGAAATTAATACAGAGTGTATCAAATATGGATTATACTATATGAAGCCTTAAACATGCTAATACAATCGAAATGTAACAAATGCTATACTTTATGTATCTCGTTATGTATACGTGTTTTTTTAAGTGTGATTTTTTTACAATACGTGTTCAAAATCATACACATATTTGTGTGGGAGTTCAGTACACTGATATCCATCTTAAAGTTTAATGTAGGCAATTCATAACGCATATAATAAAACATAGTTAAATTTTAACTTGTTAAACGCAAACAACAAATGTTAAATTTAGAAACTTAATAAATCTTCATAAAACTGATTTCCAGGTGTGTTTTGGTTTCACCATAACTCGTTTTAGAAACGTTTTCTTTAAATTAATGTATTTTAAAGCACATGTTAGATACAGGTTGTAATCAGTAAGGCATAATACTTCATTTGATATCAATCCACCAGTGATTTACGATAAAGGCGAAGCTGCATATGTTCGATCATTTTTTAATTTTATTATCTGCCTTTATGCATCCATTTATCGCGTCTATTTCCAAAAATAAGTGACATATATGGAATACTTTTTCCTACTCAAAATACCTAACACATGTTTTTGCAAAAGATTGCTTTAGAGTTTGTTCATTCATCTCTTTGGTGATTTATGTTTAAAACAATCTTTTTTTTTGTTTTATGAGGGTCATGTATTTTAACCGTTGACTGCCAAAAATCGTACCACTTTGCGCAAGTAATTTCAACCGATCCTTGTTGGAGAGGGTTTATACTTTCCAATGATATCATAGTTATCCATTTTCTAGGTGGTCCGAACAATTTTTAAAAAAAACGTCAATTGTCACTACAACATAGAGGGATATCAGCGAGCGGCGTGCGTCATTTTATTTCTGCCATATTGTTGATGACTTATGTTTAAACAAGAGAGGGATTTGTTATTTGAGTTTCCCGAATCTGTATATATTTCAAATTTGACATTATACATCGCGCTGAGCGAGGTATACAAGAGACATGTTTTCACTCTTGAAAATATGTTTTCTCTCTCTCTCTCTCTCTCTCTCTCTCTCTCTCTCTCTCTATAAGCGGAAATCAGCAGGCTATATACTTGACTTCCCTTGAAGCCTCAACCAACTGCACTACAGAGGTTGATGACATGGTTTGCCCTGATACACATATATTATAAAGTTCAACCAGTTAAACGATTTTCATATTTAAGTTTACATTTTTATGATTTAATAAAAAGAAAATTATGATTTAATAATTGTTTACTGTGTACATATTATTGTTTCTACAAGTAAATAAAACGTTGTCTGCGTTTATAGCTGTAAAATCAATATCCGACAGACTATCCGAATTTGCATTTATCAGACACAAGAAATAGGTGTTTCTAGAATAAATACTCTTCGAACGCTAGTGCATCTTTAAGATTCAGTTTCAAATTGGTGGAGGCTGGTTCAATTTTAAGATATTGTTCAATACATAAGCATTTTAAACTCAAAATGTCATCGGAACAGTGATTCATTACTCGAACTATTTGCAAGTGTGCTGTTTGGTAACAGCCAAAAAATAGTTCGGCAATCTTGTGCACATCTGAAAATTGGTTAGTCACTTAAAATGAGACCTAACGAACGGTGGAAAGGATTTGAAACAAATTGTTGATTTGACAAAGATACAGACTTCGAAACGAGGTTGGTGTCAACTATCTTCACTGCCATCTGTTATATAGCTAGTAGGACTATCTAAAAAACCGCATATGCATAACTCCTTCATTGCACTTAAGGACTATTGGTTAGCCATCTTTGAAAAGAAAATCCAAAATGGATGGGGTATGGTTAATTGAAATTTTCATCTAAATGCATATTACAGGCATGAACAATGTCAATAGAAGACAGTAATTCAACACTATTGATGTGAACATAGTATCAGAAACAATATTTATTTGGCAGAAATAGTGCCCTTTATATTTGAAAAGTTTAGTACAATTTTACTCGAAGATGTTTTGTTTTTTATGTTAAATAAATTTGTCCATAGAATTGTCCATTTATCTAAAAATGGCACACGAGACATTGGCTGACCAATAGTCATAACAATAATTTCATAACAATAATCCCTCCAGGGAAAGTAAAGTTATTAAACTGAATCCAATTTTCTATTAATCGTGACCTTTGATCGAGTGAAATGGGAAACCATTTCTAGCTTTGCTTCCATGATCCCTCAAGGGAAACTATGCAGTAACTGTGACCTTGACACGTGACTAAATAACCCAAAACACACTCCCGTGCTTTCATTCTTTAATTCGCACCTTGTGGTGAAGTTTCCTTAAAACGCATTAAGGAAGACTGAAGTCATTGGGCGGATTTTAAAGAACCGTAAAGAAAATTGTATAACGAGATGAAAAAATCATGTCAAAATTGGCACTTGAATTGAATTGCATTTCCACATAACTGGATTATTATTGTTTATCAGAATTGAAATAAATTGGGTTTTAAGGCGCACCAACACATAACAGGTTATATGGCGCCTAACAGGAATGGACTTGCCAGGCTCATCCTCCATGTACATCGAGATAAAATATGGAGAATGGGCCTAGAACCTTTTCACCTGCAGAACTGCAGAGTTGCTGCAAATTCTATTGTAGACACTCCATTTACGCTGGAGCCATGTTTATTATTTTTCTGCCACTGCTCCAGTGATTTGAGCGAGATGGCACCCGAAACAATGCAGGGATCATGATGAAGACCTTAAATGAACAAAAACTGATAAAATGAACATGAATTTGGAGGGTGGGGTGGGGGTGGGGTTCCACCCCTCTGCCTACCCCTCCAACGGGATCTGCAGTTGAGTGTATATATGTGGAACGCTGTCTTGCCAGTGCAACTACTAAATAAAGACATTACCTACCTTGACACACCATAGTAAACACATCATACACGCTCTCTCTGTCATCCATTATAATAACACCTAAATTGACAGTATAAGATAAAGTTTAAGAAGATTGACCGACAAAGTAAATACGAAATATGTTTAATAAAAACAATCTGTTAAAAAACCTCAATGTTATTTATTATTTAACGAGACAAAGGCTGCATGCTTTTACTTTGATGAATTAGCCCGTATGTCATTAGCCTTTTATGCGCATGCCAATCAATTTGAAAAACTTATTTTTAAATATGCTATATATAGAGGTTCTTACATGAGTGCTCATTCATTATTGAATTTATTAAACTCGTTAGCAAAAATGATATCATACTCGGCTCTAGCAAAAATGATATCATGCTCGGCACCGCATGATATCATTTTTGCCGAGGATGATAGCATTTTTGCTAACGAGTTTAATAAATTCAATAATGAATGAGAACGAATGTTAGATTCTATTTATCACATAACTTATAACGTCACATTACGTCAGAAAACGTACATATCCATGACGTCATTAAAGTTATGTTATACCACTAGATATTGAATGGTGTTATTACGGCCTTGGGAAATAATTACTGAAAAGGGTATTCCTTGGAAGCAACACACAAAGACAAAAGAGAAAAGCAGCGTACTCGGTTTGACTGAGTTTATTAATGAGAGGTAATATCATTTGCAACTACTCTCACGCCCACTATCTCCACCTTAGGCTTTATACTTATTTACTTGATGATCCCAAAGGATCAGTCAGTAATATCACTACAGATTTGTAGTCGGGGCGACTTTTTACAAATCGGGGTGATTTTTGACATCCGCTACACAGCACTAAACAAACGATAAATACAGGTTTTTGATCGATATAACGTTACCAATGATAATACAATTAAACAACAAAAGTGATATATTTTATTATTTTTGTGTCTGCAGCCATATTTCGATGTCCAATCCTTTAAAGAGACAAATGGCAATCTTAAGTGTTTATCAAGCATTCAAATTAGTGTCTAAATTTATTTATTCAGTATCATTCTGGCTTTAAACCTGCTTGCATATAATTAAATAAAATTTTGAGTTTTCATTTTTTCGTCTGATACTACCTTATAAGTTTAAATATGGTGCAATATTATCAACAGTTAATAATATGAAGAAAAAAACAATTTTCTTTATAATAATCGTATAATTAAAATTAATGATTAAACAAATGCAATATGTGTAGAAAAACTAACGGGACGCCGTGATTTTTTAAAAAATCAAAGATTACCGTATGCCCCTTTAATAGCACATGTCCATGCATACATCCCACCAAAGAGAAGGATATCAAGCTGAAGGATGTCACACTTTTTGTTAGCTTACGACTATATATTTTCCGCGTCGCGTCGTTTTCTTCTACTTTTTCTTCTCAAAATATTTTGCGAGACTCCGTATTTGGAAACTTAGCTCCGCCCAACATGAATACAACCGATCTTGTTTGATGTGTCATTTTTGTGTCAGTTGTAGTCGATAGGGCAAAGCTGGATATCCGGGAATATACTTTATTGCATACCGGATTATAATAATCTTTCATGGGTATCCGGTGAAGATAGGGAATTCCAACCCGAGTTAATAGTGTTTTTCATCGGAACCGAGGCTGTGCCGAGGTTCCGATTAAAACACTTATACCGAGGGTTGGAATTCCGTATCCGAACCGAATACCCATGATAGATTCTTTTTCTTGCATATCAGAGACATGTTGTGCGTTGACGAAGCCAACTACTAACGTTTTGCATGTTTTCCTGCATACCGGATGTTGGCGCGCGTGTATTTTATCTCGACCCTAGGGTGAGATGGAAATATCTAGCCCCGGTTAAACGATGGCTATCCTTGTCCGGTATGCAAGAAAATGCTATCCACCTTTTACATAGGGGATGGAAAGACCGGACAAGGATATCCGTCATTTTACCGGATTCTTATAATCCAATCGTAGCATATTAACGACAAGCAGATTGCAAAAGGACAAATATAATAAGACATTGTATAGAAGTGCAACTCCTGAAGTGAAGTAATTGCTTTATTACATTTCTATGCGTGAAAGATCGGGATTTCTCAGTGCAAGAATATTCATAATCGCTAAATATTAATAACTAACTCAGAACACAATAATAACCAACGTTGCTAACTCAGAATACAATAATAACTAACGTTGCGACGTTGAGGCGTGACGTCAACCAAGTGTTGCTAACGTCGACGTCATCCGCTGATAACGTTCAATAAAGCGAATATTTGTTTGAAAAACGTAATTTAAAATGTAATAAATAGATTATTTAACTGCAGGGATCGATTAATCGGTATTCCTTCACTTGATGGTAGACGTGCTTTGTTTTTTCACTCACTCGCGTGCGCTCGTTTGTGAAAAGAACCACACGTCTACCACTCGTGAAGGATTTCCCTATAATCGATCCCAGCAGGTAAATATCTCTATATCCATAGGCACGCCTTAGTATATATACTCAACAAAAAAAAGAAACTTTACCCATACATGTAGACACAATGAAAATATATTTTGTTTGGTCTTATAAGTTAATACCTTTGTAAAAGGCCAGCACTGTCATGAAAACAATTTTCCTTGAATCAAACTTGTACGCACAGTTATTCCCATTGTTTTGGTTTAAACAGCATTTCCGGGTCTTGTGGTTTAAACTTTGATTTAACACAGTTTTGTTCTATTGAGGCCATCCTTAAAAAAATATTTGTTTGCTGTGCTCCGACCCTGAATTTTATAAGTGGGAAGGTAGGTAGGTTTTTTTTGATGTTTTTTTTAAGCATTTTTACAAATCATAATTTCCTATGCAGTCTGTGGATAACCTCATTAATATTTCTTTACGAATAATTTTTTCGTAAAAAACAAACAAATTTCAAATTTTTTTTATTAAATTTTTTTTTTAAGGTAAAAAAATAAAAATCCGAAAAGGCTAAACAAAAATATCGGTCGCTGCCTTTTTAGACGGTCGGTCGGAGCACAGCAAACAACCACTTTTTTAAGGATGGCCTTAAATAAACAGAAGATAACCCCAGCACCAAAAAGACGGAGAAAGTAAGCTGACCTGTACACTCACTTTTGCGCCATACAGCTTTCAAGAATGAATATTTTCAGCTTATCTCCCTTTATAATACAAATATAGTGATTTCGCAATTTGAATGAAACATGTTTTAGCAGCAACACACTAATTCTGGTTTTTGATGATTATTAATATTGATCAGAATGATTGAGTGATAAGTATAAAATGATGAAATTATATCTAGATTGGTATACAAAGTGTAATAAAGTCAACCCTATGCAAATCACAGCTTAAAATGCGGAAGTTTCTTTTTTTTGTTCAGTGTATATATATATACTCACAAAAAAAAAAGTATCCACTTTTTATGCTGGTATTCCCATAGGCCAGATTTTGAGGGCATAAGACAGCTTGAACAGCGCTTTAATTAAACAATATTTCATGTTTTAAGCACAGTTCACTGAGTACTAAATATTCCTTTAAACAGTTTCAAATTTTGCCAAGCGATGCTATGGAAACTTTAAAGGGAGGTAAATTTGATGATTTTTGACAATCAAACGCTGCTACCTACACAATCGGTGTTGTGTTTTAATGTGATTCTTTTTCGAAAGCAACGTATAGAGAATATTGTCTTGGACAAATTGAGGTAATGTTGTAGATTTTATGTTTTTTTACCGAAAATGCATGGTTTAAGAAAAAGGTCGCTTGTGTACTGAAGTTTTCAAATCAAATCTTTTGTTTGGACTATTGATGGTGGTCGATCTAATTATTCCATAATTTTATACATCATGTATTATTTATTATTTTGCTGTCTATATTTTGGTGAGTATATAACACTTCTGTACAGCTATTAACCATCATACACGCTCTCATCCGTATAATAACTTTCCTATTATTTTTTTTAAATAGACTAACCACAAATATGAATATGAAATATATTGTATAAAAACAAGCAGGTTAATATCCCAATGTTATTTATTATAACGACACAAAAAGAAGCATGTTTTCACTTTGATGAATTAGGCCGTATGTTATGTTTGCCTATTATGTCAATCACTTTTACCATCGGCATTCATAATGCGCGAAGATTGTATAACTTAACTTTAAATATGCCATACATTTATGAGAAGGGTAGTGTCATGTAAACTTGTTGAAGTGTTTAAAGGGACTGGAGCCAATCTGGGACAATGGTGGATTAGGCAGTGTGCTTTAATTTCATATAAATGACGCTCTTGTACTAAATTAGACCCCATGTTATTACCGATTAATATATGATTGTTTATGAAAACGTTTCGTCGGGAAAACTCAACCACTTTGCAAGATGTTGTAGATATACCTTTAGTATATTATCATACTGGACTTTAAAGCTACATACCGCATACTTAAACCGCACGCCATTTTGACTGAAGACATAATTTTATTTTTAATTTGATGCTCACCAGCTCTTGGTAATTTCGGGAATTTAAGCGATCAAATTTCGAATTTAAAGCTTGTCCTATTTACAGGCAGTCGACCTGACCACTGATCCTGGACACTCTAGACTCATCCTTTTTATTAACAGGCAGTGAATTAACTGATCGTGGAGTCTCGAGACTCGAACACATGACCTTCTTATTTACAGGCGGTGATTTAACTGATCCTGGACTCTCGAGACTCGAACACATTACCTTATTTACAGGCAGTGATCTAACTGATCGTGGGCTCTCGAGACTCGAACACATTACCTTCTTATTTACAGGCAGTGGATCTGACCACTGATCATGAACTCTCGAGAATCGAACACATGAACTTCTTATTTACAGACAGTGGTTCAGACCACTGATCCCGGACTCTCGAGACTCGAACACATGACCTTCTTATTTACAGGCAGTGGATCTGACCACTGATCATAAACTCTTGAGATTCGAAAAAATGACCTTCTTACTTACAGGCAGTCGATCTAACTGATCCCGGACTCGAAATTCGAACACACGACCTTTTTATTTGCAGGCAGTCGATCTGACCACTGATCCCGGACTCTCGAGACTCGAACACACGACCTTTTTATTTACAGGCAGTTGATCTGACCACTGATCCCGGACTCTCGAGACTCGAACACACGACCTTTTTATTTGCAGGCAGTCGATCTGACCACTGATCCCGGACTCTCGAGACTCGAACACACGACCTTTTTATTTACAGGCAGTCCATCTGGCCACTGATCCCGGACTCTCGAGACTCGGGCAAACGACCTTTTTATTTCTTATTTACAAGGCAGTCCATCTGGCCACTGATCCCGGACACTCGAGACTCGAACACACGACCTTTCTATTTGCAGGCAGTCGATCTGACCACTGATCCCGGACTCTCGAGACTCGAACACACGACCTTTTTATGTACAGGCAGTCAATCTGGCCACTGATCCCGGACTCTCGAGACTCGAGCAAACGACCTTCTTATTTCTTATTTACAGGCAGTCGATCTGACAACTGATCCCGGACTCTCGAGGAGACTCGAACACACGACCTTTTTATTTACAGGCAGTCGACCTGACCACTGATCCCGGACTCCCGAGACTTGAACACACGACCTTTTCATTTACAGGCAGTCGATCTGACCACTGATCCTGGACTTTCGAGACTCGAACACATGACCGTCTTATTTACATGCAGTCGATCTGACCACTGATCTCGAAAGCTCGAGACTCTAACACATGACTTTTTATTTACAGGCAGTCTATCTGACTTCTAATCCCGAACTCTCGAGACTCGAACACATGACCTTCTTATTTACAGGCAGACGATCTGACCACTGCACTCACGATACTCGAACACACGACGTTCTTATTAACAGGCAGTCGATCTAGCCACTCATCCCGAAATCTCGAGACTCACACACACGACCTTCTTATGTACAGGCAGTCGATCTGATCACTGATCCCGGACTCTCGAGAATCGAACACATTACCTTCTTATTTACAGGCAGTCAATCTAACCACTGATCCCAGACTCTCGAGACTCGAACACGTGACCATCTATTTACAGGCAGTCAATCTAACAACTGATCCCGGACTCTCGAGAATCGAACACATGACCTTCTTATTTACAGGCAGTCGATCTAACCACTGATTCCAGAATCTCGAGCTCGTAGCCTTCTTTTTTACAGGCAGTCGATCTGACAACTGATCCCGGACTCTCGAGAATCGAACACACGACCTTGTTATTCACAGGCAGTCGATCTGACCACCGATCCCGGACTCTCGATACTCGAACACAATACCTTCTTATTTACAAGCGGTCGACCTGGCCACTGATCCCGGACTCTCGAGACTTGAACACACGACCTTCTTATTTACAGGCAGTCGATTTTACCATTGATCCCGGACTCTCGAGACTCGAACACACGACCTTCTTATTTACAGGCAGTGCGACCTGACCACTGAATACGGACTCTCGAAACTCGAGCACTTGACCTTGTTATTTACAGGCAGTCGACTTGACCACTGATCCCGGACTCTAGAGACTCGAGCACATGACCTTCTAATTTACAGGCAGTCGATCTGACCACTGATCCCGGACTTTTGAGAATCGAACACATGACCTTCTGATTTACAGGCAGTGATCTGACCACTGATCCTTGACTCTTGAGACTCGAGCACATGACCTTCTTTTTTACAAGCATTCGATCTGACTACTGATCCCGGACTTTGAGAATCGAACACATGACCTTCTTATTTACAGGCAGTCGATCTGACCACTGATCCCGGACTCTCGAGAATCGAACACACGACCTTCTTATTTAAAGGCAGTCGATCTGACCACCGATCCCCGACTCTCGATACTCGAACACAAGACCTTCTTATTTACAGGCAGTCGATCTGGCCACTGATCCCGGACTCTCGAGACTTGAACACACGACCTTCTTATTTAAAGGCAGTCGATTTGACCATTGATCCCGGACTCTCGAGACTCGAACACACGACCTTCTTATTTACAGGCAGTCGACCTGACCACTGAATACGGACTCTCGAAACTCGAGCACATGACCTTCTTATTTACAGGCAGTCGATCTGACCACTATTTCCGAACTCTCGAGACTCGAACACATGACCTTGTTATTTACAGGCAGTCGACTTGACCACTGATCCCGGACTCTAGAGACTCGAGCACATGACCTTCTAATTTACAGGCAGTCGATCTGACCACTGATCCCGGACTTTGAGAATCGAACACATGACCTTCTTATTTACAGGCAGCGATCTAACCATTTATCCCAGACTCTCGAGACTCGAACACGTGACCTTCTTATTTACAGGCAGTCGATCTAACACTGATCCCGGACTCCCGAGAATCGAACACATGACCTTCTTATTTACAGGCAGTCGATCTGACCACGGATCCCGGACTCTCGAGAATCGAACACACGACCTTCTTATTTACAGGCAGTCGATCTGACCACCGATCCCGGATTCTCGATACTCGAACACAAGACCTTCTTATTTACAGGCAGTCGATCTGGCCACTGAACCCGGACTCTCGAGACTTGAACACACGACCTTCTTATTTAAAGGCAGTCGATTTGACCATTGATCCCGGACTCTCGAGACTCGAACACACGACCTTCTTATTTACAGGCAGTCGACCTGACCACTGAATACGGACTCTCGAAACTCGAGCACATGACCTTCTTATTTACAGGCAGTCGATCTGACCACTATTTCCGAACTCTCGAGACTCGAACACATGACCTTGTTATTTACAGGCAGTCGACTTGACCACTGATCCCGGACTCTAGAGACTCGAGCACATGACCTTCTAATTTACAGGCAGTCGATCTGACCACTGATCCCGGACTTTTGAGAATCGATCACATGACCTTCTGATTTACAGGCAGTTATCTGACCACTGATCCTTGACTCTTGAGACTCGAACACATGACCTTCTTTTTTACAAGCATTCGATCTGACTACTGATCCCGGACTTTGAGAATCGAACACATAACCTTCTTATTTACAGGCAGCGATCTAACCATTGATCCCAGACTCTCGAGACTCGAACACGTGACCTTCTTATTTACAGGCAGTCGATCTAACACTGATCCCGGACTCCCGAGAATCGAACACATGACCTTCTTATTTACAGGCAGCCGATCTGACCACTGATCCCGGACTCTCGAGAATCGAACACACGACCTTCTTATTTATAGGCAGTCGATCTGACCACTGATCCCGGACTATCGATACTCGTACACATGACCTTCTTATATACAGGCAGTCGATCTGACCACTGATCCCAGACTCTCGAGACTCGAACACACGACCTTCTTATTTACAGGCAGTCGATCTAACACTGATCCCGGACTCTCGAGAATCGAACACATGACCTTCTTATTTACAGGCAGTCGATCTGACCACTGATCCCGGACTCTAGAGATTCGAACACGCGACCTTCTTAATTACAGGCAGTCGATCTGACAACTGATCCCCGACTCTCGATACTCGAACACATGACCTTCTTATTTACAGGCAGTCGATCTGACCACTGATCCCGAACTCTCGAGACTCGAACACACGACCTTCTTATTTACAGGCAGTCGATTTGACCACTGATCCCGGACTCCCGAGACTCGAACATACGACCTTCTTATTTACAGGCAGTCGATTTGACCATTGATCCCGGACTCGCTAGACTCGAACACACGACCTTCTTATTTACAGGCAATCGATCTGACCACTGATCCCGGATTGTCGAAACTTGAGCACATGACCTTCTTATTTGCAGGCAGTCGATCTAACTACTGTTCCAATACTCTCGAGACTCGAACCGATAACTTTGTTATTTACAGGCAGTCGATTTGACCACTGATCCCGAACTCTCGAGACTCGAACACACGACCTTGTTATTTACAAACAGTCGACTTGACCACTAATCCCGGACTCTCGAGACTCGAGCACATGACCGTCTAATTTACAGGCAGTCAATCTGACCACTGATCTCGGACTTTTCAGAATCGAACACATGACCTTCTGATTTACAGGCAGTGATATGACCACTGATCCTGGACTCTCGAGACTCGAGCACATGACCTTCTTTTCTACAGGCAGTCGTTCTGACCACTGATCGCGGACTCTCGAGAATCGAACACAATTACCTTCTTATTTACAGGCAGTCGATCTGACCCGTATGCCGGACTCGAGAATCGAACACATGACCTTCTTATTTACAGGCAGTTTTCTGACCACTGATCCCGTACTCTCGAGACTCGAGAACACGAACTTCTTATTTACAGGCAGTCGATCTGACCACTGAATCCGGACTCCCGAGACTGGAAAACACGACCTTCTTATTTACAGGCAGTGATCTTGGACTCTCGAGACTCGAGGATAGGACCTTCTTATGTATAGGCCGTCGAACTGACCACTGATCCCGGATTACTTGGTATTCTTGAGAACCTGGTGTGCGTTGTATTATTTATTATAAGAAAACTACGTTTGTCAACAACCCAAGACGTATCAGTGTAATTATAGTCCGCCATGTCCGTACGGCTTGGATTCCGTCTCATATTTTTATTATCTCATATCTTTATATGCTCCCCGAAATTTTCTTGTCCGCTCAACGTTTTTCGTCCGATTTTTATGGAATTTCGCAGGAGGTATCAGTATGATGTCCAAGTAGCGCATTTTGGTTGAATGATTTTGGCAGAGTTACGGGACTTTGAAGTTTTTCGAATCTAAAGCTTGTCCGCTTAATTTCATCTGATATTCATGAAACATCATGGAAAGTATCAGTGTGATGTCCAGAAGTGGACATTATCCGGACGTTCCGGTTGAATGATTTTTTGTCGCAGTTACTGGACTTTGAAGTTTTTCAAATAAAAATATGTTCGGCTCAGCTTTTACATTTTTCTTCCGATTTTAATGAAACCTTATATGAAGTATCACATGATGTCTAGTAGCGCATGATATCAGTATGTTCCAGCTGAATAATTTTTGGCGGAGTTTCGGGACTTTAAAGTTTTTAAAATGTAAAGCTTTTCCGCTGAACTCCTCCTACATTTGTTATCTATTTTCATGAAACTTGGTCGTGTGTGTGTAGTTCTAAGGAGTATAGTCCATTTACCATTTGAGCTCCGAGAAGAATCCCTCGTTGACTCGGAATTATCAGTGGACTTAAGAAACTTGGTAGGAAGTACAAATATGATGCATAGTAGCGCATAGTATCAGGAAAAACAATTTTGCAGAGTTACGGGACTTTGAAGTTTTTCAAATATAAAGCTTGTCCGTTTACTGCTTCTCGAGGGCCACAGGCCCGAGAGTGCAGTATAAGTCGCATACGAGAAAAATATGCTATAAATGTTTTGTACCAGAGCCATTTATCCAACTACGAATGTGCAAGAAGTTTTAGGGCATTGCAGTTTTCAGTAAAAATAACAGTTCGATCCAATCAAGAAATGGCATTATCACGCGCATTGAGCATGAACCATGTTTTGCTTATTGCAGCCAATCGCCTTTGTATATTATTGGGCAAATGCAATGTAAAGGAGTGCTGTTTTGGTAATGATTTAGTCGTTTTGATTGACAGGTTGTGTGTAAATTACAACTGCACGCGCGTAAAATTGAGCAGACCATGGTATAACTGCCGAATCTTTCATTTATAGCACGGCTGAAATATATCGGCATTTATAGCAATGTTTAGGCTCAGACCTTCAGGATTATGAAAATTATATCATAAGCAAGAACAAATGAAAACCATTAGAGCTATTTACGTGCGCGCATTTGCAAATTACACACATCCTGTCAATCAAAATGACCAAACCATTACAAAAACAGAACTCCTTGACATTGCATTTGCCCAATAATATACAAAGGCGATTGACTGCAATAATCAAAACATGGATCATGATCATGACGTGTGATAATGCTATTTCTTGATTGGATCGAGTTGTTATTTTTACTGAAAACTGCAACGCCCTAAAACTTTTTGCACATGCGTAGTTGGATAAATGGCTCTGTTACAAACATATGTACCTTAGCTCTAATGGTTTTCCTTTGTTCTTGCTTATGATATAATTTTCATAAACCTGAAGGTCTGAGCCTAAACCGTGCTATAAATGCCGGTATATTTCAGCCGTGCTATAAATGACAGATTCGGCAGTTATACCATGGTCTACTCAGTTTTACGCACGCACAGTTGTAATTTACAACACAACCTGTCAATCAAAACGACTACACCATTACCAAAACAGCACTCTTTGCCCAATAATATATAAAGGCGATTGGCTGCAATAATCAAAACATGGGTCATGTTCATGTCGCGTGATAATGCTATTTCTTGATTGGATCGAGCTGTTAATTTTACTGAAAACTGCAACGCCCTAAATCTTCTTGCACATGCGTAGATGGATAATGGCTCTGGTACAACACATTTATAGCATATTTTTCTCGTATGCGATTTATACTGCACTCTCGGGCCTGCGGCCCTCGAGAAGCAGTATAAATCGCATATACTCGAAAAATCATGCTATAAATATTACTTATAGCATATTTTTCTCGTATGCGATTTATACTGCATTCTCGGGCCTGCGGCCCTCGAGAAGCAGTATAAACCGCATATACTCGAACAATTATGCTATAAATATTACATACTACTTATCGATGTTACCTGTTCGAAGGCAAGATAACCTGGTGATATATCTGTCTTATGAATCGACACGTTTGATGTTCGTCGACCTGAAACAACTTTTTTATATTCTTAAATTAGTGCCACCTTAATGTATATTTTCTGTAGCTTTAACCCTTAACCCGCTAAGCACAATTTCCGGCTGCTGATCAGTCATTGTTCTCAAAACACCCCTTTGTCACATAAATGGAATGGTCTTAATTCAAAGAAAGAACAGTCCATTATATATACGTAGCGGGTTGGGTTAAGCGATACATGGCATATTAATGCTTTGAGGATTAATTGTCTGTGATCGAATAACACATGATAGAACATTTCAACCATTAAGTGATATTTGCACAATTTGAATACATATATATACAAACTTATTTTATGATAATCAATGAAATACTGTATTTTACCAGTGAAATAAAATTGTTATTTCATATTGTGAAATATAGTTTTATTTTCACAGTAGCTGCCGGCACTACTTTTTTTTTTTAAAAAAGAGTTGCTTCCCTTGCATTACTTCTCTTCAAAACTGTAAAATCATAAAATAAAATCTTTTTTTTTTGTCGTGAATAAAATATTTTATATCATCTCGAAGTTATAAAACTTTTATATTTTCACCCACGCATTCATGAAAATATAAAGTTTCTCACTTCTCAATGAAATAGAATATGTTATTCACTCCAAAGCAACACATTAAAGTAGCTATCCCGTAAACAACAGCCAAGTTTTACAACAGATATACACCGTTTCTAACCAGACAGAATGCATGATTGGTGCTTTACGGCACATCGACACATAAATAGGTCATATTGTGCGCAAAAAC
Source organism: Cyrtodaria siliqua (assembly GCA_037043455.1). Classification (NCBI taxonomy): domain Eukaryota; kingdom Metazoa; phylum Mollusca; class Bivalvia; order Adapedonta; family Hiatellidae; genus Cyrtodaria; species Cyrtodaria siliqua. The sequence continues at coordinate 24,539 of JAWPHD010011096.1, forward strand.
TGATGAAAAATGAACCAAATGAAACAGCTATTAAACATTATTATAAACATATATTGTTAAAACTAAATACAAATAAGGGATGTATTGTAACAATATTAACTATGTATATAAAGATAAACAAATTTCCATCAACAGGTGTGTAAACAAGTAAAATGCAAATATAAATACATATGGTATGGTATCAATAGGATTGAAAGAAATGAAAGTTTTTGTCAATATTGTAATACTCAAGATATGAAGATGAGTTTCATTTCTTTCTAAAAAGTCCATGTTACTCCGATATAAGGAAGAAATATATAGCACTTTATTATCGTAATAGGACAAGTATGTTTAAATTTATCGAAATATTGCAAACTGAAAATAAAATGATTCTTTTTAAATTGGCTAAATATCTCAAATGTGCGATGTCACACAGAATATCTATAACACATATTTGAACACTGTATAGTTCATCCTCTTTAGAGCTGATATATGCCTGTATATTAATCATATATGTGTATGTTAAACGTGATTTAAGTATGTATTTTGTAATTGTTGTATATATGTTATGATGTACTTAATGTAAAAGTCAATAAAAGTATGTTCTTTCATACTATTTACTTGGTAGTGTCTTTGTCGCATAGGATTAAATTCCACACAATCTAGCAATATATGTTTGACCGTTAACTGCGCAAAACAGGTCATACATTCTGGCAATTGCTTACCTTGTTATAAATATGAATGAGTATAACGTGTATGCCCTATTCTGCACCGGCCTAAAATAGCTTCCTCTCGACGAATAGCCCTACTAGAAGGAAGCCACCCACCGAGTAACGGTTTAATCGAATGCAATTTATTGTTCATAGACAAATCCCAAATGGCTTGCCAATAGTTACAAAATATGTGTTGATATAACATTTAAAATCAGTGCTAGGTAATTTGGTATTAGATAATAATATATGTAAATATAATGCTGCCTTAGCAGCACTATCAGCTCTACCAATACCGCGTATTTCTACATGGCTTGGAAGCCTGCAGAAAATAATAACATTAGCCATTATAAGAGAGTTGTATATGTTCTAAAAATTGAAGCACAACTGGGTTATCATGTTTCATAGGGGCCTGCAGAGATGAAATGGAATCATAAACGATTACGAAATGGTCATCATCATATTCCTGAATATAGTTTAAGGCAAGTGCAAATGCCTTAAGTTCAGCTGAAAATATAGAGCCATTATCATGCAGGCGGCTCTTTATACTATGTTTGCGAACAATAACTGCTGCAGCTACCTTATCTTCATCTTTAGAACCATCTGTGTATATATGTTAAAAATAAAAACATTTCGATTCATTAAATATGCTTTGAAAGATAGTAGGATCTGTACCGGACTTGTTATTATTATAAAGATCAAATAATGGTTGGTGTTTACAAAGTCCACGGTTGAATTCTAACAAGACAGACCAAACCCCAAAACTGGAGCGTCGAATTATGAGTCACCAGTTCATAATTAATGTTACGCATATTCAATCACGAGTATTGTAAGAACCCTTAAATAACCCTATACTTTTAATGGGCACATATACATTAATAAATCTGAACACCTGGATAGAGTTTTATCAAACGGTTGTGTATTGTAATTTTGCCGTTATTTGGCGGGTTAGTTTCTTTAACATGATGACAAATACGTTATTGTGCTTTATATAGACAGTATTATAACCAAATACAGTCTAAAGCATTTGAATGGCTCGAAATGCTTCGGTTGGTATTATATTCATAATAGTTGTCTACATAATAATTTACTTTAAAGTCTAATTTAGTTGACGTATGTGACGGAAGTAGAAATTTATGCACGCTGGACAAAATTTAAAATGCACATTTGCAATACAATCGAATAAGGAGTCGTTAAGACTGTAAATAGGAAATAATACAATTAATAGCTTTATGAATATTCAGCAGCAGAACCAAGATCTTATACGAATTGTCAATATAAGCAGTTTTTGTTCTCATCAATCATCATTACCTGCATTCTTCTGTTGAGGTCGCATCATCTCAATATATCATAGATTACTAACGGAAATATGCTTAGAGAGAGAGAGAGAGAGAGAGAGAGAGAGAGAGAGAGAGCAATAACATTTCTAACGAATCCCACCAAAATGGATTATTTTTTTCTACCGAATTAAATTTCAACCTAACGAAATAATTACTTCTTAGTTCTTACAAATACATTTGGTCATCCTGGTTTCTCGTTTCCGAAGAAGTCTCAACTACACAGCTGTAGCAGTTAAACTACTCTTATTCAAACTTAGCAAGATTTTGTATCTGCACAAGGGGCCGACATTCCTTCCAATGGTATACATTCATAGTACCTTACCCGAATAAGGTACCGAGGGTGAGCGTTTGTAATCCCGGGACGTGAGCCAAACTGATTAGAACCGATGACGTCTGGTTCGATCGATAGGCAATTATGCCCCACCCTCACCACCGCAGCGCCTGGTATAAACGCAATTGACATATAAACGAGGTACAAACAAGATGTCATATGCACAATCGAGATAGCGTTAGTACAATACATATGCCGTAGGTACAAACGAGATGCCATATGTACAATCGAGATGCCGTTTGTACAATACATATGTCGCCGTTAGACCAATACAGATGTCGTAGGTACAATCGAGATGCCATATATACAATCGAGATGCCGTTATTACATTATAGATGTCGTAGGTACAATCGATATGTCATATGTACAATTGAGATGCCGGATGTCGTAGGTACAAACGAGATATCATATGTACAATCGAGATGCCGATAGTACAATACAAATGTCGTAGGTACAAACGAGATGTTATATGTACAAGCGAGATGCCGTTAGTACAATACAGATGTCGTAAGTACGAACCAGATGGCATATGTACACTCGAGATGCCGTTAGTACAATACAGATGTCGTAGGTATGAACGAGATGTCATATGCGCAATCGAGATGCCGTTAGTACACTAAAGATATCGTAGGTAAAAACGAGATGTCATATGCACAATCGAGATGCCGTTAGTACAATGCAGATGTCGTAGGTACAAACGAGATGTCGTATGTACAATCGAGATGCCGTTAGTACAATACAGATGTCGTAGGTACAAACACGATGTCATATGCACAATCGAGATGTCGTTAGTAAAATACAGATGTCGTAGGTCATATGCTCAATCGTCGTAGGTACAAACGAGATGGCATATGTACAATCGAGATGTCGCTAGTACAATACAGATGTCGTAGGTACAAACGAGATGTCATGGTACAAACGAGATGTAGTAGGTACAATCAAGATGCCAATATGTTGCAAGTACAACAAAATGTAGGTACATAAAACGAGATGTAGACACTAACGAGATATCGCAGGTACATTCAATATGTCCTAGGTACAAACGAGATATCGTAGGCAAAAACAAGACTTCGTAGATACAAACAAGCTTTATAGCTAAGTCAACAATACGTCACAGGTACAATATAGCCTAGATCATTGTATATACACTGAGATGGAGTCAACAAGACGTCACAGGTACAAGATAGCCTAGATCAATGTATATACACTGAGATGGAGTAAACAAGACGTCACAGGTACAAGATAGCCTAGATCAATGTATATACACTGAGATGGAGTAAACAAGACGTCACAGGTACAAGATAGCCTAGATCAATGTATATACACTGAGATGGAGTAAACAAGACGTCACAGGTACAAGATAGCCTAGATCAATGTATATACACTGAGATGGAGTAAACAAGACGTCACAGGTACAAGATAGACTAGATCAATGTATATACACTGAGATCGAGTCAACAAGACGTCACAGGTGCAAGATAGACTAGATCAATGTATACACACTGAGATCGAGTCAACAAGACGTCACAGGTACAAGATAGACTAGATCAATGTATATACACTGAGATCGAGTCAACAAGACGTCACAGGTACAAGATAGACTAGATCAATGTATATACACTGAGATGGAGTCAACAAGACGTCGCAGGTACAAGATAGCCTAGATCAATGTATATACACTCAGATTCAACAAAACATCACAGGTACAAAATAGACTAGATCAATGTATATACACTCAGATGGAAATCTTGCAATATAAATTAACTTGATTTTACATGTTCTTCTTTGTTATGTAGATTATTATTTGATTGTTTCTGTATTTCATATTTTTACCACATAAGTAGTTAGTTACTGTCAATACATATTTACAAAGTGTCATCTTAGTAGTAGATAAGTTTTTCTTTATCCTCGCCGTGTTGATACTAGTCATTTTGGCGAGCGTTTCAATAGAAGTTTATGGTTGCCGAAGAGTCCAAGTAGATAACATCCCTCGTCCAAAGTAGTTTATCGTAGATAGCAGCAGTAGAGTTGATTGTAGAGTAGAAGTTTCATCGCAGATAGCCTGAAGAAGTTTAAGTTATCCAAGAAGATTAAAGATGATTTCGAAGTTTCAACCAATGGGATGACAGCAGATATTGCAAGTAGGTCGATCCCATTTCCGGCTCGAAAGTTGATTTGTAGCTCTCCGCCAATCAGAAGGCACCACGCGTATGTAGAGGTTACCATGTAGGTTGATCAGCTGTTCTGTTTTGTTGGTACTGGCTCCTCCGTAGTACTCACTGATATACATGATACTTATATCAGAGAGTATCTCGCAAGGTTATTCCAACATCAGTATCCATGGTGGGTTATGGTGAGTAGTCGTTGTCCATCGTAGACTGCCTCCTGTCATCTATGCGGGGACTCGCAGTGACCAGGGGCATCTCGCTGGTAAACGTCAGTCTTCAGTAGATTCATCAATCGTCCATCTTTAGGGCCACATTAAAAATATGTAAAAACATATGTACAGCATATGAGGTAAGTCTAAACCTCCTCGTGGCTATCTACACTGTACGCGCACAATGTACAGTGTAGGGCGGATGATTCCAGACAGCGGCACGCCTTGCGGAGTCACTTTGTCCCAGACGGCCGCAAGACGTCCTGCCTGTTCGGTGGTCTGAACTGGAATGGGTGTCATCTTAAAGCTACACAGTTTCTATATTAGTTCATATTTTCTTTGTGGGCGTGTCTATATTTGTAACTTCATGTTCATTAGCTCATGTCGAAAGCGGGTATTTAAGCGATCGCAGGACATCATTTACTACATAGACATCGAGCTGTGCACATCTTACCTGTACACAGGTAGCATTATGAAATACAGAAGAAAAACATGTTTGCCTCTTTCGGGACCAGAACGCACGACCTTCTGATTTCAGTTCAGGTGCTCTATCGACTGAGCTATAGCGCTGCTTGAGAACATGGTATAATAACTACCATTTAATATGAAGCAAAATAACTTAACATATTTGACCGCAACTCAACATTAATCAGTGAACATATAGTCCATCGTGTCGTTCGTATAAATTAACATTGCTTGCTATAATATTATATGTTATCAAATATCGACTTGTTGTTAAGCGCTTGATGAGTTTGTGTGTGCGCTATTATTACATATTGCCTATTTAGTATTATAAATGCTACAACGAATCAATAAATAGCCGTGGTCTAATGGTTAAACTTACATCCTTCAAAACATAAACGCGCAATGCCCCTGGTTCAAATCCCATTCTGGGCAACTATTTTTATCACATATATCTGAAGCCGTATATTGATCGATGTTACCTGTACGAAGGCTAGATTTTACCTATCTATCTTTAGTTTTTGTTTTGGCACGCCTTGTTGCACTAGGAATTTGGGCGTGCTTTTTTAAGTTGATTATATGTTCTATATTTCATAATTATTTTATACATAGAGGATTTATTCATGCATTCGTATCCGTAACTAGACGGCAAGAGCTAAGAAGTCGTAAGTATTGTCTATGGCGGATTACTGTGTGTATATTTTCTATAGTTGTTTCTATTATATTAGGCCAAGGACACCAATGAACTTGGTAGGTATACTACTTATTAAAATGCTGTCACCAAGAGTCACCAAACAATATATTTTGATGTCCGCTATGTATAGTAAAACAAAAACGGAATTGTGGCGAGCGAGCTATTATATTAATGTTTCACATATCTCTATAAGTTTAAAAATATTCGGTGTGTTATTTACATATGTACATTGTCCATGTTATGTCTGATCGTTGCTCCCTTGTATAATGAATGTTTTTCAATAAAATATATCATATTTATTAAAAATTATAAAAAATAATAAAAATACCCAATGCAGTTCGTCGGGCACTACTCCTCAGCATTCGAATCCTCTCTCCATGAGAGAGACCTTGGTCTGAGGATGGTTGCTCGTCCACACAAAACCCCGTGGAGGTCACACTGGGGTGGGCAACGATCACAGGGATACATAGGTATTATGTGAGATATTGGGGCAAAACATGTTGACCGATACTGTCAGTAAAAATAGAAGTTAATAATCTTATTACCTAATTGGTACATACAAAAGATATATCACATATTGAGTAATGTCTTCAACCTCATCAATTGAGGGACACCAACTATGCCTAAAATTACAAACGCACCCATGTCCTCCCTCAAAAGAATTCATACTGGCTTACTCACGAAATATTGGGTGTTATAGGAAAACATGGGAGATATGGGAGATATTGTATATGATCATAAGTAGTTTATAATATTCATATGAAGTTTATGCAGTATGTTACTATCTGAATAAACTATTGGGAGAGGTAGTTTACGCATCGATTTTTGCTTTATATACCGACTTTTGGGGTGTTCGTCGAATTGAAACTACTTTACACTTGACTCATTCATATTCATGAGATATTACCAGTTAGTTATCGAATCCCTACCAAAATAAAAAATAAATGTACATAATCACAATTAGTTTAAATCTGCTAGTTGTAATTATAAACTCTTAAATTCAGAAAATATTCGTTTAAATTGATACAAAATCATAATAATACAAACCAGATTTACATTTAAGAGAAATAATATTGGAAATATTGTGAACCCTTGGTTCTGTCCAATATAGCTATTTAGTATGTTAATCATAGTAATTGCTTCATTATTCAAATTTACCGCTATTTAAAACATAAGTGGGTGGGGTAACAATAAAGTGTAACATTGTATTTAAGAATTCAACTTTATCTCGAATTGTCAACAGTTAAACATCGTTGAACATTGATGTTTACATCTTAGTTAACCGATAGGATTACCTGGAATTCGTTGAGGTATCTTGTTTACATTGTTAATCGTTATTCCGTGTTTTATGTAGGAATTACACATGTTTATTTTATCACGACTAACTCGCCAGGGGGCGCCTTATATTGATTACGTCACAGGAGGGCGTGAGCACAGGAGGGCGTGAGCGTTTAATTGTAAACAAGAAGGCCGAAAGGTTTTGTGTCGAAGGTAAATCATATTGCGGAGATTGATTTCTTCTTCTCACCACGGGTACTTTATGTATTATGTATTTGTCTTGTATCAAATGGTAAAATTATTATAACTTTCATTCAACTGTATTGAGATTTCTGTGGAATTCTGCCGAATTCTGCCAGCATCATTCTGGTATTCTGCGACTCCGCAGAATTTTGGCTGAATTCTGCGAGCCGCGGGATTTGGAACTTTGGCACTATATAAGCTTGGGTTTTTGTCATTTCAAGGGAGAACGATTGGGTCAGTAAAACGGGGTAGTTTATATTTTGGGTATGCGTTCTTTGGATTTGGGCTAAATTATAAATAGAATCATTTGAGATTTACCAGTTGAATGTAAAGGAAATTAGAAAGTATATTTGTCTTTACGAAAAGATATCCACAATATTTTTAGGAATCAAATTACGTTGAGTTAGAAATGTTTCTAGATCTATACGATAAATAAATTATCATTACGATTAAACTGTAAAAACTAGATTTGGTTGTTATTTTATCTTTGTGGTTAAACCGTCTCCGAAAAACATGAAAGTCGCCACAACATTTTTGGTGGCAGCCAAAATTTAATAATATCACGCTACCATTAAATTAAACTAGAACTAGGACGATTATTCATCTGTGGGAAATTAAATAAATTGAAACACTGTTCTCATTTTTATTTATTTTTTATTTTTCAATATTTCAAACAATATGGAAAGAGAAATGGTATTGACACGGCATAGAGCGCGTGAAGAAAATGACAATTTGCAAATGGAACAAGAAAGAGAAATGCAAATACAAAGAGACTTAGAAATGTCAAGAAATGCAGATTGCAATGATAGAAGTGAAAAATGCAATGATGAGCATAATTATACAATGTGTAATGAGCAACCTGTTGCTGAAACAAGCTCATTTTTTTCAAATGAATAGGGGTGATGTGGTAAATCATGAAACGGTGCAATCAAATCAGACAAATGCACAAAACAAAGATATGAGCCGGACTATATCAAACATTGAAGCAAAAGTAAACAGCTTGGAAAGCTCTTTGATAAGCGTTACTCAAGAATTATCAAATGCTATCAAGAATCTAGACATAAAGGGCAATAGTAAAAGGTCACAACAAAGGCCAAATGGCCATACAAATAGTCAGAGAATAAGAATTGATAGCGATAGTGAGAGTGAATATGATTCAGAAAATATCCTATCAAGTTCATCTAATCCTGTAACAAGGAGAAACAAAAACAGCCCTAAGCTACCCCCCTTTAATGGTAAAGAATCCTGGAAAGTATGGTTTAACAGATTTGAAGATGTTGCAAATAGGCACAATTGGACCTCTGAGGAGAAATTGGATGAATTGCTACCTAGATTACAAGGTGCAGCTGGAGAGTTTGTATATGGGCAACTGACATATGAAACAAGGTCCAATTATAGGTCACTATGTAAAGAACTTACAAACAGGTTCAGAGTTGTTGAAACTGCAAAAACATTTTGGGTTCAGTTTAGTCATAGAAATCAAAAGCACGGTGAAACCGTAGAAGACTATGCTGCAGAATTAAAGAAATTATATGATAAAGCGCATGTTAAAAGAGTAGCCTAATAAATTGGCTCCTATGCAGTTTTTTTTTATTATTCTGACGTTCTATGTAACTGCATATACGCCTAATTTCCTTTGCAAAAAAAACGACTGGAAAAAATGCTCGAACACCCATGTGACTTTCGAACGAAATTGAGCAGCTTATCAGACTCCTGTGCGTAAACCATGATGATAATCTAACAAAATAATAAGTTATTTACCATTTACTTTCGGTTTTATTTTTTTCCGAAGCATATTTTACATAATATATCGATTTTTCGTAGATCGCTATACATGTGTATTGACAATATATTGACAAGTGCGCGTTTCTCCCAACGTTGCATGCGCATGCGCATAAGTACACATTTTCCACTGTGGACAACGTGTCACGAAACTACGTTGTGTATAATGTACCTAGTATAAAGTTTTCAAGTCTTAGGTTAACAAAAGGTAATGGGCGATGGGTGCCGGGATATTTATTATAAGTTACCCCTTCAGACATTCTCCTAAAAGAAAAATTAAAAAATCTCGCTTGTTTTATAGCCTGATCTGGGGGGAAAAGCACCTAACCATAGACCTACTGTATGTCCATGACCTAACTTAAGCTTGTTTATTTTGTTTTATGTTCATTTCATTTAGTGTGTAGGGGGTGGGGTGAGTTTACGGGTGGATTCAGGGGGCGACCCACTAAAAATCTGTAAAATATGGAAATTTATATTAAACAAGAGCTGTAGGAGAACAGCGCAGCTCGACTATTCAGAGAATAATAAATGGTATAGCCAGTATTTACCATCAGAAAACAAGGCTAAAACAATGTGATGGTGGGTTGGGGGTGGGGGTGGAGCTGGGGTGGGTATAGAAACTCTGGCCGATATAAAAATTATTGTTAGAATCTCATAAAAATTATAGTAAAATTTTCGGCAGGGTGTGACATTTTATTTATTTAATATCATTTTAATCTAAAGTTGCTGTCATTTAAAAAAAAATTGTGGTCGAAAGGCAACTCGGGGAGGGAGGGGATATCTGGCGATTTTTTTATTATGGCCTCATTTCAGGTTGTTTTTTTATTGATATTTCCTCTGTGTATCTGAATTTAATCTAAAATGCTTTATATGTAAATGAGGGGTTCAAATTATAATTTTAATATCCAATAATGGCAGATAAAATGAAAACAATTACCCGCCCCCTGTCCTCCTTGTGAGGGGAGCCCATAAACCAATGGGGGGAGGGGGTTGTAGGGGGGGGGGAAGGACGGGGTCGCATAATTGATATAGTTGTATATTTGATAAAACAAAACAACACAGAAATATGTGAAAAAAAAAAAAAGAGAAAAGTTTCCAGTGGGGGTGGAGGTGGGGGTGGGGGAGGGCGTAATGGAGGGGGGGGGGGGGGGTGCAACATAGCTTTATGTGTAAGATTTGACCAAAACAACACAGAAATATGTAAAATATATATATAAATCGAGTTCCAAGTGGGGCAGGCGGGGAGTGGGGGAGGGTGGTGGCAGGGCCACGTAAGAATTGACCAAAACGAGACAGAAATATGTAAAAAAAATATATCGAGTTTCGAGTGGAAATATAACATTTTTAAAAGAGCCGTAACTCCGCCGTTACTGGTCCGATCTGGTTGGTTTTCGAACTTGGCCAGTAGAGATAATAAAATTTACCAAAGCAATACAGGAATATAAAAAAATATATAGTTTAGAGTCTGGGGTGTGTGGGGGTGGGGGCGGGGTGGTAGGGGGTGCGGGGGCATAGCAATATGTGTAAGAATTGACCAAAACAACAAAGAAATATGAAGAAATAAAAAAGAGATTCGAGTCGGTGGGGCGGGGGGAGGAGGGTGGTGGGGGCGGGGCAACATAGCTATATGTGTAAGAATTGACCAGAACAATACAGAAATATGAAGAAGAAAAAATAGTTGAGAGTCAAAGCGGGGTGCTGAGGGGGATGTGCGGGGCGGGGACGGGAGTAGCGGCGGGGACGGGAGTAGCGGCGGAGCAAAACCAAAACAACACAGAAATATGTAAAAAAAATAAACAAATTGAGTTTCGAGTCTGGTCGGGGGGAGGCCCTGGGGTGTTGGAAGGCGGGCGCGGGGGTGGGGGCAACATAGCTACATTTGTAAGAATTGACCAAAACAACACAAAAATATGTAAAAAAAAAATTAAAGGAGTTTTGAGTGGGGGGAGGGTGGAGAGTGGGGTGGGGGCAACATAGCTATATGTGTTAAAATTGACCAAAACAACAGAAATATGTAAAAAAAAAAAAAAAAAATGTGGGAGCGGGAGAGGGGTGTGTGGCGGGGAGGAGAGAGCCCATGCCCAAATGTGGGTGAAGTACAAATAAGATGCATGATGATATAAGATCCCAAACCAAAATTATAACTATATATACACCAGCTTACATGCAAACCTAGATCTGCCTTTATTGCACATTTTATGGGCCGTCACAATTTGGATTCCATGGGAGCCCAGAATTTGCGGAAGACAACATTACTTAAGCAACCCTTTACAACATATACTATCAGGAAACCAATTCCCAAATTTAGTTGAGCTAGGATGGGACATTGTGCTTTATAAAAAGAAATCGTTGTGTGTTTGGTGGACCTGAACATGGTGATTTTGTTTACGAAAAAAATAACTGTCACTAGTATTCAAATCATCCATCCACGCCCCAACCCCACCTCCAGGGTTTATGGGATGACGAGTTGTCCGTTGTCAGTTGTCCGTCGCCCGTCGTCGTCTGCTAACTTTTGCCTTGTGAACACTCTTGCAACTTCATTATTATTATTCGGATCTTTACCCAACTGCTAATTTTCATATATTTTATATTCTCTTTATTACGATTTAAGAATGAGGAAGAGTCTTGTAGAATAATAAACGACTAAAACAAGTAATTTTAACAATACTATAAATATAACAAAAATATTACTTTTAAATCGGCATGAAATATGTGTAGTTTAAACACACTACACAATGTTTTACGATTGTAGCAATAAACGGTTCTATTCTATTCTATCGACGGTGCATGGTAGGTTGCGTATGGTGAAGTAATATGCGCAAGGAACTCTGGGTAAGAATTTCAAACAAGATGGCGGTACCCTTCGATAATTCGGAAATGTGTCAATATATTCGTGATAAATTTGGATAATCTGAGATATTTCATCTTGGCAGGTAAATTTTGAAACACCAATCGACTCAAAAAAAAATCTTCTTTCAACCTGTGCATATATAATATACAAACAATGCTGTTTAAAAGCGTGAAACCTTCCCAACAGATTCCGTTGGGAAAGTCCAGTCGTAAAATGTGCAATAATCAATACACGTTGATCCTCGCCAATACGAAAAATTTCAAAAGAGCATTAAACGTGTATTTTAACACACTAGTTAAAAGAGATAAAGATACAAGGCGAGAAGACCTGTTAAGAAGTTTCTTAGATGGGCTGATTGACGATAAAGCTAGATTTCATGTTGAGTTTATTAAAGAACCAAATGATATAGATGAAGCCGTTTTTCAAACAGTATGTTTTCAAGAAACAAAACACAAAATGCGCTCATCTGATGAGAAAGTTAGATACACACATGATACTGACGATGACAGTGAGATTGCTAGAATAGCCCCTGGAAACAAAGCGAGAATAATTCAAAAAGAGGTACCCAAAATCCAAAATAGTCCATCATCAAACACAGAAACTAATGATTTGCAGAAATTCAGAGAAATTGTGCGCTCAGAATTAAATGCACTAGCTTCGAATCAATCAACACCGTACGCAGGTGTATATGATAACGTGCAAAACAAAAATGGATATAATTCATTCCGTAATAACAAGTCACAAGGTTATTCTCAGAGAAATAGAAACCCACAAGGCAGACACTGTTACTTTTGTCACGACCCTTCACACATAAAAAGAGACTGTCCAAAATTAATCAACACACAAGGTCAAGGCTTGTATCAAGGTCAAGCACAAAATCAAAATCATGGCCAATCCCAAAATCAAGCTCAAGGCTTATATCAAGGTCAAGCACAAAATCAAAATCATGGTTAATCCCAAAATCAAGCTCAAGGCTTATATCAAGGTCAGGCACAAAATCAAAATCAGGGCCAATCCCAAGGTCAAGGCTTGATTCAAGGTCAAAGCCAAAATCAAGGTCAACCCCAAAGTAATGTTAAAAAATCAAGATTTAAACTAAGCAGGACTGACTCCAGTGGCCGAGAGAAAGTCCAAAATAGCAATGGCCAATTAGATACAAGATCTTTTAACCCAATTAGAAGAGGTTTTCCAATGTCAGAAAGTATTTATATATCAGGAACTGTACAGGGGGTACATGTCAATTATGTTTTGGATACAGGTGCAGAAAAAACAGTACTTTCTGAGAAAATTTATAACAAGATAAGAGAATCAGAAAAGCCAAATTTGTATAAAAAGGGCAAACTATTACATGCTGGTGGGGAACCGATCAAAGATTTTGGAAAATGTGAGGTTGATCTTCAAATAGACAATTATAGAATCAAAAGTGAAGTCATAGTAGCTGATATTAGAGATGATGTTCTGTTAGGAATGGATATTTTGAAAGGCAAACATGGTCAACCAGCTGATATTATACTCAGTCAGGGTAAAATTGTCTTAGAAGGGGTAGAAATCAAATGTCAGCATTACACAGATGCAAAAGTAAGAAAGGTCACTGCAGCTGACCACTACGTCATTCAAGGTCACACTGAGCAAATTATTGATGCATATGTTGAAAGATGCGAAATGGATGATATTCGAGACTGCGCTGATATAGTAATTGAGGCATCCGATAGTTTTAAGGAGAAATACCCAGTTATGATCGCTTCAAGCTTAGCAAATATAAACAGCTTACCCACAGTCAAGGTCAGAATAATAAATCCATTCCGAAATGATGTTTCAATAAATCAGGACACTGTTCTTGGAACAGCTGAATTTATCAATATTGAAGCAGTAAAGATACTTGATCAAGAAAATGTAAATGATGAAAACATATTTGCAGTACGAAGGCTTCCTTTCGAACACAATTCCGAAAGCGCAATTCTGAGAAATATTACGCAAAATGTAATAGGCTCAAAACACATTGCAAGTAACTTAAAGTTTTTAGATGATCAAATTCCAGACCACTTGAAATCTCTATATAAAGGTTCAGTGGAAGGAAAAAAATCAGGTTGAAAAACAAAAATTAGCTGAAATACTTATAGAATACAATGATGTTTTCTCAAAAGATGACAATGATCTAGGTATGACACACATCGCAGAACATGAAATCGATACAGGTAATGCAAAACCAATCAAGCAACGTTTCCGTCGCGTACCGCTTGCTTTTGAAAACGAAGAAAAAAAGGCCATCCATAAACTTCTGGAACAGGGTGTAATCAAGCCTTCAAATAGTCCTTGGGCAAGTCCCTTAGTTCTTGTTACTAAAAAAGATGGAACAGTTAGGCCCTGTGTTGATTATCGTTTACTTAACAAGGTCACAAGGGTTGATGCATTTCCAATACCGAGAGTCGATGAATGTATAGATTCGGTCGCTGGTGCAAACATTTTCTCAACTCTCGATTTAACATCAGGTTATTTTCAAGTTCCTCTTCGTGAGTGTGACATTCCGAAGTCTGCTTTTACATCAAAACATGGTTTATTCGAGTTTACTTCTATGCCGTTTGGTATGACCAATAGTGGGGCCACTTTTCAAAGAGTTATGGAACTCGCACTCAAAGGACTACAATGGCAAACATGCATAATATACATTGATGACTGTATTGTATATGGTTCAAACTTTGATGAGCATGTTCAGCGTCTCTGTGAAATTCTAGAGCGTTTCAGACAAGCTAACCTGAAATTAAAAGCAAAAAAATGTGAGTTACTTAAAGATGAAGTTACGTTTCTGGGTTACAGAGTAAATGCACAAGGTGTCAAGCCTGACCCATGCAATGTTGCAAAAGTACTAGAATGGAAAGTACCAGAAAATGTTACAGAGGTAAAGCAATTTTTAGGACTATGCTCCTACTACCGAAAACTTGTGAGAAATTTCAGTTCTATTGCCAAACCCCTATTTGATTTGACAAAAAAAGAAAGTTCCCTGAAATGGACTCAAGAATGTCAAATAGCATTTAATGCCCTAAAAGGTGCTCTCACTAGTCCTGAAGTAATGACACTACCAAGAAATGATGGTATTTTTATTTTAGACTGTGACGCTTGCGATTTTGGTATTGGTTCAGTTCTAAGTCAAATACAAAACGGACAAGAAAAAGTAGTCGCATACGCAAGCAGATCCTTAAGTCGCGCCGAAAGGAATTTCTGTGTCACAGACAAAGAATTACTCGCAATACGCTATTTTGTGGAGTATTTCAGACATTATTTGATGGGTCGTGAATTCAAGGTCAGGTCAGATCACAGAGCATTACGTTGGTTATTCAGTCTTAAATGTCCAACTGGTAGAATAGCGAGATGGATCGAAATCTTATCAGGTTACACATTCTGCGTATAATACCGACAAGGTATAAAACATGGTAATGCAGATGGGCTCTCGCGATGTCCCAACCCTAAAGACTGTCAATGTCCAGAAGTAAATTCAGAAGAAATGCTTAAATGCGGTCCATGCAATAAATGCAGAAAACGTGCCTATGAAATGGAGTCAAAATTAAATAAAGATGAGCCAGTTAACTGCCGAAAGGTCAATCTAGAAAATAGAAAGGTCAAAGTTATAGAACACAAAAGTGTAGAATTGAACCGACTAAGTTTAATTTCCATATGGCTCATTATCAGTATACTTATGTCAGATGCATGGCTAAAAATCAATACCATTTGTAAAATTTCAATGGCAAAGATCAAATATTGGTCAAGGTCAAAAGTCAAGGTCACTGACAAGTCAGGTCAAATACACACAAAGAAAACAGTGTCAGGGTTATGGTCCTATATTACAGCTATATGCTTGTTATTTATTAGTACAAGAACCACAGTGTCAAAGGTCAAGTGGATACAAAGGTCAATATCCAAGGTCATGCAGTCCATCATATTTATAATATGGACTACTTTAAAATCATTAAAGAATTTTTGCACAGATACGGTTGATCTATTTTGTAGATCTGTAAGTACAAGGTCGCAGACTGGTTTTCTGGAAAATTATGTACCATGGTCAAATGGATATAGTTTAAAAGATCTGCGGAATTTACAGATGGAAGATAAAGATATTGGGCAAGTTCTAAATTGGTTAGAAGTAGGGGAAAAACCTACTGTAAATGTCGCTAATATGAGTTTAGCAACACGTCATTATCTACATTGCTGGGATGCACTGGTGTTAAAAAATGGATTGTTAATGAGACATTTTCATAAGAAAGACGGTTCAGGGTCTTTCTTACAGTTTGTTACGCCCAAAAAGTTACAAAGGGATATACTATATCAAATGCACAATGCTATATTGTCTGGTCACCTTGGTAGAAAAAAGACTAGGGAAAAACTATTACAAAGGTACAACTGGTATGGTGTCAGAGAAGACATTTATTTGTGGATTGAACAGTGTGATAACTGTGGAGCTAATAAACCGTTGTCAATGAATCCAAAAGCTCCGCTAGGAAGTTTATCTGTAGGCAATGTATTGGACAGACTCTCAACCGATTTTCTAGGTCCTCTTCCTCATACGCCTCGAGGAAATAGGTATATTTTAACCGTGACAGATCATTTTTCGCAGTGGGTGGAAATATTGCCAGTACCTGATCAAACTGCAGAGACAACAGCTAGAGTAATATTAAATGAAGTCATAGCACGGTATGGTTGTCCAATGACCCTTCATAGTGATCAAGGTAGTAATTATGAGAGCAGAATATTTACTGAACTTTGTCAGCTTCTTGAAATAAGGAAAACAAGAACGTCAAGTAAGAATCCTCAAGGCAATGGTCAAATTGAACGCTTTAACAAAACATTGACTAGAATGATAAGGGCATATCTAACTGACAATCAAACTGATTGGGATTTGAATCTAGGTTGTTTAGCAGCGGCCTACAGAGCCACTCCAAATGAAACTACCAAAATGACCCCAAATTTGCTCATGTTAGGTCGTGAAGTCCGTTTGCCAGCTGAAATAGCATTTGGTAGTCAAGCAAATAACAACGAAGTAGTGTCTTCTTATGGGCAGTATGTCATGAAATTAAAAGAAAAAATGCAAAAATCACATGAGATATGTAGAGAACACATTGGAAAGGCAGCAAAACGCCAAAAGGATTTGAGTGAATCGAGCAAATCATTTAATCAGTACAAAGCTGGTGATATAGTATGGTATCTCAATATAAAGAGAAAAGAAGCAGTATGCACAAAGTTAGTAGTGCCCTATACAGGTCCATTTCTTGTCCAAAAGAAAATTAGTGACCAAACTTATGTGTTACAATTTTCAAAATCTATGTCAGATGTTAAAGTAGTACATCATGATAAGCTAAAACCTTATAAAGGGTCAGCACCACCAAAATGGGTTCTGAATAAATCATTAAAGTAAAATCCCCACAGATGGATATGAAGGCTTAAAATGCAAAATTGTCGCAGTTGATATAAGGATAATTTAGATGCACGCTAGTTAATATTGAATGTGAATATGTATATCTATTCATATTGATCGCGAGTGTTGTATAATAATACTGTACAGAAAATATTTATTATATGAAATTGTTCATAAATATGAAATACAGTTATATTAAATTTTGAATGTATGTTTCAGTTTTAAAATGAGTAGATGTATGCATGTATATTAACACAAGTTTGACAAAATATAAATATAATGTAAAAAGTGTATATAAAGCATATACAGCTTACATGTATAAAATAAATATAAAAAAAATAATAATGAAAAATCAAGTGAAAGCATTACTTGAGTAGTACAGATTTAAAGATATAAATTAAGTAAATATCATATATGTCATATAGTATATGACCCAGGATTCACCTATATTTCACTGTATTTGCAGAACGTCAGTGATGTTCCCCAACACTGGACCAATTAATGTGATGAGCGAGGCAGACTTTAGGTTCGTGAACAACAGAGGCAGGGTATATGAATGTCAAAGGTGTTCTTCTGACAAATATCAAGGAGAGAGATCTAAAGTCATGCTACATGTCTACAGGAAGCATACGGCCCTGGACAGTGTACCTTTTTATTGTTCTATTTGTAAGTTTGTGACGACATCACAGTCGGATCTGGAACGACACGTCATAAGGAACAATAACGCTCCACATAGGGCTACGGTGGAAGCTATGTTGGCAAACGGTGAGGAGGTAAACGAGCATGGTAGCCTCCTCCAGAATCTGAAACATTATATTCCTGGAGAGCTGGATATGAAAAGGTTAAATAAAGAAGAGAGTGGGGATATCTTTCTGAACAGAAAAAAACAATCAGTTGTAAATGTGGACATACTTCAAAGTGCTATGAATGAAGCTGACATTCAGACAACGTCCTTAAAATCAGACAAAACTGAGTATATTTTGAATGAAATGCTGGAAGGGCATCGGTTATCTCCATTTGCTTTCCATGAGTCACCCTTTGCAACGCCCAAACGGGGAGCTCCGTTCAAGACACCTGTAGTGTGTAAATCACCAACTGTAGTCTCCTCCTATAGCAGCTCATCAACGTCAAGCTCATCAACTTCAAGCTCATCAACGTCATCCTCTTCATCGTATAAAGATGAGATGAAAGCAGAAGTGCAGCACTTGAGAAATGAAATCAAAACAATGGGACTTGCTTTAGGACAACTGATTCATGAAATGAAAGAACTTACTAACAAAATTGGAGAAAATCAATCAAAACAGCTGGCTCAGCCAACAAGTGCACTACATCACCATAGTTCTAAAAATAACTTTAGACCGCACTACAAGGAAAACAGACCAGTTCCCTGTTACAACAACTACCAGGTGCCACGCCAGATGCCACATCAGAAGCCACAGAAGAAGCCACGCCAGAATACTCATATTAGGTTTTAGAAATATAGTAATAACAGTCGAAATTTGTGTTAGACATATTAAGAGTTAGGATTATAATAGATAAACAGAGATTCTTTTATTTTATACTAAATTTGTTAACAAATATTAAAACATAAACTTTTAATTCGACGATCTACAAGTAATGCATTTCACAAAGTATATTCCATATTGTTAGTTCTATTTAATATATAGAACCTTAATCTCTTGATCATCACTAGTTTCTAAATGGTAATGTTTAAAGGTAACTTCTACAGTTGTATTATGCTTTAAGATACTGTTGAAGATTTCATGTAAATTTGTACCTGAGCAAATGTTATTGTTACTGAGTATATGCATAGTGTTTTTTGTTATATATTAAAATTTAAGGTTATTTGAGGTAATACTTAGGATGTTTATGTAGTTGAGACATGATGATGTTTTGACTGTTTTTTGTCATAAAGTTGATATAATATGCAAAATAGACATTCGCATAAACATGAATTGTTGTATATTGTTGAACTTAAGAGTTGAGATTATTTCAGAATATGTGCATTAATTCAGAATACTTACTTCTGTGAGTTTAAAGAGATGTTGATGTATAAAAGTTTGTTTTTGTGAGGACACAAAATAGTTTAAGGGAAGGGTAATGTGAACCCTTGGTTCTGTCCAATATAGCTATTTAGTATGTTAATCATAGTAATTGCTTCATTATTCAAAGTTACCGCTATTTAAAACATAAGTGGGTGGGGTAACAATAAAGTGTAACATTGTATTTAAGAATTCAACTTTATCTCGAATTGTCAACAGTTAAACCTCGTTGAACATTGATGTTTACATCTTAGTTAACCGATAGGATTACCTGGAATTCGTTGAGGTATCTTGTTTACATTGTTAATCGTTATTCCGTGTTTTATGTAGGAATTACACATGTTTATTTTATCACGACTAACTCGCCAGGGGGCGCCTTATATCGACTACGTCACAGGAGGGCGTGAGCACAGGAGGGCGTGAGCGTTTAATTGTAAACAAGAAGGCCGAAAGGTTTTGTGTCGAAGGTAAATCATATTGCGGAGATTGATTTCTTCTTCTCACCACGGGTAATTTATGTATTAAGTATTTGTCTTGTATCAAATGGTAAAATTATTATAACTTTCATTCAACTGTATTGAGATGTCTGTGGAATTCTGCCGAATTCTGCCAGCATCATTCTGGTATTCTGCGACTCCGCAGAATTTTGGCTGAATTCTGCGAGCCGCGGGATTTGGAACTTTAGCACTATATAAGCTTGGGTTTTTGTCAGTTCAAGGGAGAACGATTGGGTCAGTAAAACGGGGTAGTTTATATTTTGGGTATGTGTTCTTTGGATTTGGGCTAAATTATAAATATAATCATTTGAGATTTACCAGTTGAATGTAAAGGAAATTAGAAAGTATATTTGTCTTTATGAAAAGATATTCACAATATTTTTAGGAATCAAATTACGTTGAGTTAGAAATGTTTCTAGATCTATATGATAAATAAATTATCATTACGATTAAACTGTAAAAACTAGATTTGGTTGTTATTTTATCTTTGTGGTTAAACCGTCTCCGAAAAACATGAAAGTCGCCACAATATGTATGAAACAAAACGAGATATAAAAACCCATATGCGATTGGGCCGAACTATCTCATATGAGAAAAACACTGTTCCTTATGGTGATAAAATGAACGAAATATTCCATTTAAAGCTTATAAAAATGCTGTTGTTTTTGTTTGAACAAAATGATGATAAATATGTAAATATTTCACGAATTGACAGCATCCGCCAATAAGCGTTAATTGTCAGCAGTTTTCACAATTTAATTAATTAGCAGTAACTTAAAGTCATGATTGAAAGTAATACTATTACATTCAGAATCGCCTCCCTTTTGCCCCTAGGTGACTTCCTAAACAATGAAAGCTGACGTTGATTTTTAAAAAAAAGAAGACATTTTCGAATAACGGATGACTTTAATTGTGATGTTGCCGATTGCTATGGCTAAATAAATTACGCTTAAGTTTTCAATATTTTGCTGACTAAGAGTTGTTAGACTCTAAACGAACTTGTTTTTGTAACCGCAACATCATCAATTCAAGATTTGCAATAGTGAGGATGATGAATGGACAGGTTGAGTGGTATCATACACAAATGTAAACATGCAGATTATTTGTGTTAACATTTTATATTTAAAGTAATGCGTGCTAAGAAACATTTTTCTTGCGAGGCGACAGTCATAACGTTGCAATACATGTCAGTACGAGTATTTGTTAATTCCTCAAAAGGATATATTTAAAACTTGAGGTACACTATGAAGGATATAAGTGTGTGCTTCGGCTGTATCTCGAAATACTAGCAATGGTCAGACTAATTTTTACCGTTAAATTATCGCATGGTCAGAGCATGATCGCGACGTCTCTCATTGAAACAGTACCATTTTAGTAAAAAATGTAGATTCCACAAACTGTGCATGCGAGAAACAGTTTTATGCATAAGCGATGCAACTTTATAAAACCTTTTGGTAGAAAGTTTATCGAAAGAGGTTATGACCCTTTCATTTAATCACGACGCACAGCATGTTTAGTGGTAGACTTAATACCTTTGATGTGATATGCTGCGGCAGAATGTAGACCCTATGATGACGTCTACATACATCATGAAAGGGATGGTAACTTTAAATGATTATCTTCAACTGCGATCTGTCACCTTAATGATTTTTCTCTTGTTGCTCTTATTTTTGCAAAGCCATTCAGTACTTGCATTTTAGGCTTTTGTTTTATATGTATTCAAATAAACATGATCATCTTTGTGTTATACTTATATTGCCATTTAATGCTGTCTAGTGTGTTAGAGAATATAGCACAGGGGGGATTTTTGTTTAAAACTGTCTCGTTTAATTGGAATGACACTAGGGTCGGAGTTAGGTGCCTGCCACTAGGGTCGGAGTTAGGTACCCGCCACTAGGGTCGGAGTTAGGTACCCGACACTAGGGTCGGAGTTAAGTACTCGACACTAGTGTCGGAGTTAGGTACCCGACACTAGTGTCGGAGTTAGGTACCCGACGCTATGGTCGGAGTTAGGTACCCGACACTAGTGTCGGAGTGAGGTACATTTACTGTACAGCTTGTATAAGTACGTTGCAATGCTCGGTATATGCATTAGCTGACACTCGTTAACAAATAAATGCTGAATAAACAGTATTAGATAAATCCATCTTCTGCTCCTTTGAGGAGAATAGCGTGTCGAATGTCTACTAATCTGATAACAGATACGCATGATCTGTGTGTGTATCTGACAGCCCTCCCGAAAAGACACCGGTAGTGGGATTGAGGGAGAGCTGGAGTGGTCCAGTGGGTAGCATGGTGGACATGTAATCCGAAGAATCCGGGTTCAAACCTCACCTGCATCAGTGAGTTTCGTCGATCTGTTCTTGGACGACACGTTCACTGGTCCGTCCGACGGGGACGTAAACCGGGCGATCCTGTGGATCTTCCGAGTAAGTAAGTAGGCAGTGACTTGCCTGTACATATTACAGATATAAGACACAATATTAGTAAATAAACGCAAACCCGGCCCAATGGGCCTATAAGTCACCTAAACTCAATTAAAGTACAACTTTACATGTTTACATACAAGTACTTACATTAACTAAGGTCATGAAATGGCAATCATGTCGGATAACGTATAAGTAAATATATCAAATACAATTCATTTGGTTTTATATATAATAGTATATGCTGCTCCCTGGCTTCAACAAACTAGCAATAACTTTGTATGTAATGGTAGTTCCAACAGTATGTATGATGTATCATATTGTACAACGCGATATTATTTTTTTTTCGAGACCACAATTTAAACGTATTTGTTTTTCTTTTCCATTGAAATCCCATCAATCATTTATTTTACTGAGTAATTTGTAATGACAAGTTGTATGACAAGACGGAAATCAAGTACCATATTATATGGCAAACAGGTCAAACAGATGATGATAACGATATAAACAATTACGTCGACTGCCAAACCCGAATGACAGCATTCTTGTCGGCTGTTCAAAGGCCTGATTTATTATATGTTCTGGTACCGTATTGAATACTTATCACGTTTTTATGATAATGTTCAAGGAAACGCTGACTATGTTACTTAAATATGTTTGATGACGTTTGTGACTCATGATTCAAAATTCAAACACAAGGTTCACGTGGGAATAATGATGCTCTACTGGTATATGTTGGTTACACATGTGGTTTAAGTGGAGACGTTAAGTTAACCACCCGCAGGTCATCTTGGTTTGCCTCTGTCCTCTTAGTTGACTGTGGTCCTTCAACTCTACATTTCCTGTACATTTGTTTTCTCTACTTGGCTACTGGTGCTGACCGGAATATCACAAATGTGACGATGACGAAGAAGGAGTTTGACTGTTTGCATTACGTGATCCCGCCTTAATTCCAGTAAGCGATGGAAAAGTTTATTTTATCAGGATTTTATAACTGATATTTCAACAATAAAATACGTTTAAATCACTTTGACTGAAAAAAGCGATAACCAGTTTAAAATTACCTTTTAAATGTCTTAATTTACAATATACAATTTTTAAGCCGAAATTAAGGTTTTATTGCAGACCCCAGCCAACCCCGTTTTCGCTTCTTGGAGAAGAGGTTGGATGGGGTATGAAAGTTCATACTCGGAATACGTAACGGTATGGTGTTTTACGTCATTTTCAGCATATTTGATGCCATTTATTAAGAGATAACGTCACTACAGCGGACACGTACATAAGCATTCCGTTATATTGTGGATAGTTGTTATAGAGGAGGTACTATTGTTTGGAATCTCCATACAGATTAAATATTGACGAAGATTTGAAGCCAAAAATATCACCCCGTGCAATTTAAACACATGATTTCATTACATTTTAAAAACAGGTATCCTATAATTAATTTTTGTTCAATGTATACTCGGTTGCAAAAGAAAGTTTCACCTAGGTTTTTGTAAAATTAAATGACCTTTACTTTTTAGAGAAGATATAATGTGTGTTTGGCGTCAAACTTTACAGCAAGTAATGATCACTGTATTGTGCATACTTTTCTTTTTAAAACTGATTAACTTTAGATGGACTTTGTACAGCCGGAAAAGGGTAGGGGTCAAAACCAAAAGTTGCAAATTGCCTGAAAAACAAAAACCTGGAGGAAATTATGAATTTATTTTCCGAATTTTTAAAATTGTTGACGCCTCCATTTTGTTCAAAACGTTGACGCAGACGGATAATTGTATTTCTATGGCAATTGAATGCCCTGCTGACGTCAGTAATGTTTTCGCCACGTTCAAGCAGCATCGTTAATGCTTGTATTTATTGGTTTTCAACAAGTGTTGGCATTTTACTATCGTTCAGATTTGAAATATTTTGTTTTTCCCCTTTTTTACGGCAAAAAGAAAATGACTGAACAAGGTTTCATGATAAATTTCAAAATCGCTGTATAATTGAAATTGCTTCAAAATACATGGAATCTTTTACGGTTGACCGAAAGCAGCTTTTGAATAGAATTGGAGATATTTCAAAATCAAAGTGCACATTTTCTTTTGCAACCGAGTGTATTAACATTTTATAACCGTTTCCATCTTGAAAGATATGAGGCGACACAAATACAAGACTGAAGGGCAAAACCTTCGAAACTTTTAGACAAGTTTCTTAGAAACCTGTTTGAGATATTTCCATATTATAATTCAATGAAAATATACATATCCATGGAGGCCATCTTAAACATTTGGCAGAAACAAAAGAATAAATTTGGCTATAGTGGTCAAGCAAAGAAATGTCCATAATTTGTCGGATACGAGCGGCGAGATAAAAACACTAGATCAAAAGCAGTTTTACCCAGTTTTCGTTTATATCCGGAAAGAAGTTTCAGCAAATTAGATATTTGGCATTTCTTAAATCAATGCAAAATTCGCGTTATTGAATAATTGACCAACATAAAAAACAACAACAACAACAACAACAACAACAAAAAGCAACAGTCAAATGATACTAGAAAGCGATTAACTAACGGAACATGTACATACTGTTTTTTAAAAAATGTAAAAAGCGACTAAGGACGATATTTAATTTGATAAAAATGTAAATAAGATTTTTTTGGTTTATTTGTCGTACTACCCAACGAAAACGCAAATGAAAATGCATTTCCCAAGAACATAGAGATCAAAATGCATTCATTTTCCAGATGTTATGTTTACAATTCCACTAAATGGCCATCTTAAATATTGGATGTCAACGAACATCTCAAACTTGATATAGATAAAGCATATGAGAACTGAATAAACTGTTTTAGTCGTTTGACTTGTAACATGGGTGAGGTGTGACAAAACAAATAAAATTTAACTGTCATTTCTCAACAAACGTTGTAATCAAGCCTTCCAATGAACCATACATGCATTTTTTTTTCTAGAAGAAGTCTTTCAACTGTAAATATCTATGGCTTAATTTGAAAATTGCATTTCCTGTTCGACCTTTATACTTAGTTTAAGTCTTTTCTGCACTATATTCAACTTTACATTTGTTTTATAAACATTGACAGCCCCTTCTTTTCTATTATGGTAAACTAGAACAATCACTAAAGGTTATGCATATCCCTCTGTTTAAGTTGAACAAAGGGCCATAACTCTGTAATAAATTAGGCAATCAACAATAGGCAATGTAGAAGGACATTATTAGTTATTAGCCGAGTCCCCCTATATATCTGACTGACCCCACATATTTCTGTAGGGGGTCAGTAACAAACCCAATAACTGATTTATTGCATCGAGCACCTTTTTTAAGGCAAACACCCATATTTAACCAATTTTAATGGAGCGTCGTCCTTGAGACGTTCGCGCAGTTTGACGTTATGACGTAGATGTCACGACCGGTACAGTTTAAAAACACTATTAATTTACTTATTATGTTTGTTACTAACGCCTTAAAGAACTATTTGCAAATGATTTAAACTCCGAGTCGGAATTGCAGTCCATATTGTTTTAGTGACCCTCTATGAAATCTACTGACCCACTATAGCATATTATTGCACCTCTAACACAATTCCAGGAATCTCATTGGTGGAGTGATGTCACGTGTTGACCCCCTATTTTTCTATTGTATGTGTGAGAAATAATAAGTAAAATTTATGACAGGAGAGATTATTTTAATTTTAATATCGTTAATTATTCCTACTTAGACGGTAATGTTCCCATGTCAACATCTTATGGGATATATGTTTCTCAAATTTTTATTTTTTCTAGAGCTTGTAGTCGATTTAAGGACTTAAAATTCGTATCTGTGTATAACTGAAAGCTTCTCCATCAGGGCTACCGTTACCATAGACTTCAAAAAGCCTATCACAACCTTACTTCTATCGTGAAGTAATTTACAAACTTTGTCAGATACTGGGTCATAAACTACGGTGTTCCGTTAGGGCCATCGTACCATCGCGTATCGACCTTTACAAGTCGATGCGAGATGGTACGATGGTACGATGGCGATGGCACGATGGCACGATGACGCAATGGTACGATGGCGATGGTAGGATGGCGATGATACGATGGTAGGATGGCGATGGTACGATGGTACGATGGCGATGATACGATGGTCCATCGCGTTATCGCCATCGTACCATCGTACCATCGCCATCGTACCATCGCGCATCGACTTTAAACGCGATGGTACGATGGACATGCATAGCAGTCGATGTGCGATGTTGCATCGCCTCTGGCTCCATCGTACCATCGCTTCATCGCCTACCGTTTAGACATGCGCACCAACGCCAATTAACTTTCGTAAGAAGGCAAAACTTGAATTTCTCGGTAAGAAAACATTGCCAAAAAGTATTGTCGAATCTTTGCATCCATGATGTCCTCCATTTTTGTTTTGCTTTGATGTGCGCATGTCTTAGCGGAAGGCGATGGAGCGATAGTACGATGGAGCAGGGGACGATGCAACATCACAAATCGACAGCGATGGCACAATGGTACGATGGCGATGACACGATGGTACGATGGCGATGGCGATGGTACGATGGTCCATCGCGTCATCACCATCGTACCATCGCCATCGTACAATCGTACTATCGCGTTTAAAGTCGGTGCGCGATGGTACGATGGTACGATGGCGATGATACGATGGTACGATGGCGATGACGCGATGGACTATCGTATCATCGCCATCGTATCATCGTATCATCGCCATCCTACCATCGCGTCATCGTACCATCGCCATCGTACCATCGTGCCATCGCGCATCGACTTCTAAAGGTCGATACGCGATGGTACGATGGCCCTAACGGAACACCGTAATAAACACTTTCATACAATCTTTATTAAACTTGTCATAAAGTGTATCAAAAGAGGCTTTGACCCTATCATTTGCAATGCATTGCATGTTTAGTGGTTGACCCATTTACAGTTCGCCACTATGCTTTCGTCTTTGATTGAGCGATGCCGGGCAGATTGTGGACCCTATTATGACGTTTTAAATCCTGGGAGGACTGTCACGTTTGATCTTTTTCTACATCCTGTCTTGTTGTGTCCTTAATCGTTTATTCTCGGGATGCTCTGGCTTCTGTCAAGTCATTGAGTACTTGCTTTGGCTTACTAGTCTTTCCTTGTATATTCATACATACATGATCATCTTTACGTTATATTTATATTGTCTGTTAATGCTGTCTATTTTGTTAAGGCTATATAATTACGGGGTTTTCTTTATTTACAATGTTTCGTTTTATTGGAATGACATTCTAGGCTAAGACTGTGGTTTGGTGCATCCTAGAACCTGGTTTCAACCCCAACGCGACCTTTTTTTTGCCACTGACCTTTTCAAAGGCGGTAGCCCTATTGTCAACCTCTTTATGTTTGTGATTGCATGCACCTTGATGTTTTATTCATCCTTGTAATTGTTGTTTGTTGATATTCGTGTTTTTGGTTGACTGAAGCACTTGAATGCTACATTTCCTGTTCGACATGTATATGTACTTTTTGTAATTCTAAAAATAAGTCGTAACCTGCGCGTCACCGTATTGAAAATCGGAAAACCATAAACATATGAAATTTAGAATGATACTGACATTTTTAGAATGATACTGAACTTTTTAGAATGATATTGAACAGTTTAGTTTGATTCTCAAATTATTTAGAATGATACTGCATAGGCGTAGCCAGGTTTTAAAAATGTATACGCATACTGTGGGAGGGGGCAACCTTAAAAAATAAAATAAGGAAGGAAATTGTGCATTCTGGAGCATTCTTAGACACCTTTAGAAGTAATTGGCATTTTTTGTATTACGCACGTGCGTATGTGCGTATAGGGCGCTACACCCTTATTACTGACGTTTTTAGAATGGTACTGAAATTTATAGACTAATACTGAATATTTAAATATGATACTGATGTTATTTAACAACATACTCAAATCATTATTTAGTATGATACCAAATAAGTCTAGTATAATACTAAATAAGTTAGTACGATTCTGAAATTATTGAGTATGATACTGTTTCATACTAATTAAACCTTACCATGCGTTACGTACCGCGAGGGTCATTATTGTTGAAGACAGTATGATACTTAATTATTTTGTATGATACTGAACAGTTTTAAATGATAGTTAAAAAGACAGTATCATACTCAAAAAATATAATATCATGCTAATGAAATAATTATGACCCTGATCGTACACTATATAAACACGACAAAGGATAACGCAATGTACATACATTGGGAAATAAATAACAAGTGTTGTTGTGGAAGATGTCGTTTCAATTAATTTTAATTTTCGCCTATTTGTAGTCATACTGTATGTCGCAAATCAAAAAGGACACGGCCCAAGGAACATTGTATAAGATGTTTTATTGAATCCATAGTGTAGTTTTAGAGCGCGAAATTACTGCGGTGGACGGACGAAATACCATCGCTTCAGCTTATCCTCGCCTATCTGGTATTTCCCCCAGTTGAGCTATATTAAATAAAGACAGCACTATAAGTAATTTGCGAAACGTTAACGACAAGGATTGTATCTGTCATTGTTTTACATAATCAATGAGTTCACGTGTCAACTTCAAATTGGTTCATTCGGGCTTGAATATATTACATTAGTATTTCATTCAAGGTTTGTCTTTTTGAAGTTATATTTTAAAATATTTGACTTTTGATGAAACTTAATTGCCCGTAATATGAGGTCATCCTCCATAAACCTTACTAATGAACTTATGAACATATACTTAATAAAAGACCTTGAAAAAACCACTGTCTGGTTCGTGTTTCGGTGTAGAGCTTTTATGGTACGGTGTATTATTTTATAGATGACGGACAATGTTTACGTCGGATGGTAGGTACCGAATTATTTCTTCTGGATTTTTCATATCCATCGTTTATGTTAGATATAATCGTACTTGTAGTATCAGGGACGGTACAATGTCTTGAATTATTCCCGTCATTCTCACAGGTCTCTGGTTTAAAAAAAGTATGAAAGCAGAAATCTGTAAATCGTCGAACACAATAAATACAAAAAAATATTGCAGTCTCGGTTTGATTGAGACTGTTCATGAACGGAAGTGAAAAGTGCTTGATACGGTTCATGCCCTCTAGCCCCGGGTTGAGCAGAACTCAATATTTAAAATGCCAATAGTATATAAATTTGAGCCATCCCGAAGATGGTATGCATATGGCGGTGAACATGGAACCTTCAAAAAACAATGGGCGAAATAAACAAAACGAAATTTAGCTGGGAGCAGAGGTTATGACACCTGCGTATCACATGAAACAGTCAAAATACTAAATTAAAAAGCAGGCATCATATCCTAAGGGGGATTAAACAATACTGAGAACCTATAAAGGCTGGAGTAGTGGAACCACCTATTCGAAATGCAAGTAAGAAACCAAACGTATTTGAGAATGTTCCATCGATAACTGTAACAATCCGCTCTCACAACCAGTGGTTTCCCATTTTAAAACTAGAACGAATTCGACCGTGCGCCATCACAAATACCTACGTTTTCTTCACACAGGTCAATTCCCTTTAACCCTGTTTCCATTTAACATGCAGTTGTTTTGATCGTTATTTGATACCCAGATCAGAAATAATACTATTTTTGCTTTTCTGTATACATGTATGACACTGTAATTTTTTATTTTTTTTTTAGGGTATTTGTGTATTTCAACTTTTGACCCATATCCTAGAGTCCCCTGGAGCAAATTATACAGATATACCCAAAGTCATTATATTTTATTGAGAAAGAAAAATAGATATTTGACACAATTTACCTCTCACCCCCACCCTCAACCTCGCCCAGCCCCACTCCCAAAACCTCGTCACACCTCTAAGGTGGAAACACTGAAATTATTTGTATTTTCCCTGGAGTATATTTGTATATTTGCCAAAATAAAACAGAAACAAATAAAAAAATGACACTGCAATTGAATTTTGTGTATACTGGACCTTAGGACGCCCCTTACAACCCCTACCCCCACCACCAACACAACACACACAGAATACAGGAGAAAAAAATATTATAATACACTGTAATTCCTTCATCAAAATGTATATTTGAGACATAATCTAAAAAATAATTGACCCCCTGTTACCCCCACCCCACCACCCACCCCTCCAACCCAAGGAAAGACGTCGGAGTTTAAAATAATAAATCATTTGACATGCTGTGTATCTCTATCATAGACGACTATTATACCAGTTAATGTGAAAAAGTATGGGAAAATGACACTCTAATTGAATTATTAGTGTATTTGATGCCTCTTCCCACATACCACACTGATGACGTAGGAGGAAACAAATGTATACAGTGTCATTTGAGACATAATAACAAAAGAAATACCCCAAATTCCCTACCCAGCCCTCCAACCCTGGGTCCCGGGCAGACGTCCGAGTTTGCGAATAAAATAGTTTGTTATGTTGTTTATCTTTCATAGAGATTACCTATACCAAATTATGTGCAAAAATATGGAAACATCACAGTGTAATTTGATTGTTAGTGTATTTGACCTTTTGACCCCCTGAGGGCCTCTGGCTCGGAACCAAAAATAATGTTGCTCTTGCACGCCGTTATCATATGGTCATATGGTGAAGTCATACCCTAAGTTTGGTTGAATTCCGTTCAGCGGTTTAGGAGGAGGTGTGGTAACGGACGGTCGGATGGACTCGCGAACGGACAGACGGACAAACGGAGCCGATTTTATTATACTGTTTTTTTTCTTCAAAAACGTGGGTGTAACAATGAATCGAGAAATAACCATTATGTTGGTGTCTGGGAGTCATTTAGAGGCACCAAAACAGTTAACATCACCAAATTGTCGTCCCAGTTTAATTTCTTAATTAAGGTCAATAAATACTGAAAAGTTGATCCTTGGAAGCAACAAACACAAACAAGACATAAGAGTAGCAGACTCGGTTGTAGTGAGTCTGTTCATGAGTGGCAATGTAAAGTGCAATACCTCTCACGCCTCCTAGCACCGGCTTAAGCGATTTTCTATTTTAAAGCCACATTGTTTGGGCTTGATGATCCCAAAGGACCAGTAATAACACTACTGATTTATAGTCGGGCAACGTTTTACGGCCGTCACACAGCACTAAACAAATTAAAGCTAGTGTGAATGTTAATAAATACTGCAAAGTGGATCCCTTGGAAGCAACAAACATAATGTACCTTGAATGTAAAATGTGTCATTTGTATTTCGGAACATGTAGATAAGCATCCTTAAGATTGAGAGATATACCCCATTCTCCTGCATGATTTTACCTGATTATCACCTTTGTCAAAGTATCCGTTTTGAAATGTTGTTTTAGGAGATACCGGTTTTGAGGACGCATATTATAACTTGTCTCAAAAATCCGTTCCTTTTCGGGACTAGAAAAAGCATACTGTAAAAACCTTCAATTATTTGATCTGCAGGGCCATGTTCCATTGCTCCCTGATTTAACAATTCTTCCTCCACTAAAATAAAAACTTTGTTTTTGACAGAAACAATTGTTTCTTTAATGCTTGAAAAAGTGCTCCTTTTTAGAAATTCCATTTTGTAATCCTCTTTGATAATTGAAAAACAAATCGTTTGTTATCTTTTCCCACTGCTTGTAAACATGTGCAAGACGTCCTCCCACCGGTATTTCCTGATGTGATAAAATTGTATTTACCTAGCCATTTGGTCTTTTCACATAAAAACTGTAGGTTTAGAATTGGAAGCCTGCGTTCTTGAACATTTGGGTTTCTTGCTATCAATCAGTCAATAACTAGACGCATATTTCTGTTTGAAACGTTTATGTGTAAGCGTAGGAGTTAAGTAGGAGTATGCCTGAACGAAAAAAAGCAAACGGAAACCAGGCGTAAAGTAGACGGATTCCAACTGTGTTTTATTCTTATAGGTGTTGCCTACAAGGCAATTTTGGTAGATTTTACATCACATCTTTTCTTTAAAAGTGATTCTACAATATAATTCAAACCATTGAGGTCAACGCGACATGACCGCCGTTAATATAACTGATCTAAAACATTTTTTACTCAAGAATCGCTGATCAAATGTTGACAGTTTTTCTCTATGAAAAACTACCAACCCCTGGCCTATCAAGTTTGTTCAAATGACGTTATAGGGGTTAATGTTTAACCCACACCGACGATCTAACGTTTATATATATATATTTGACACGATTAATATAGACTAATATAGGGAAAACATAAGGAATCTTCTTCTCTGAAACCGCAGGGCAAAGAGCTCACGTTAATGCATGTATCATAACCTTATGGTCGTTCACCAAAATACGCGTATTGAATATTTGAACAACAGTTAAAATCATTGTTGATTTAGTACCCTATCCATCCAAAAAATACAGAAATGTAAAAAAGTAGACATGAAATGTCAAAATAATTATCTTTTAATAACAAAAATAATCATTAATTGCAGACTTTAATTGCTCAGCAGAGACCATTAAACTCATTAACAGTTATCTTCTGTA
Organism: Cyrtodaria siliqua; assembly: GCA_037043455.1. Taxonomy (NCBI): domain Eukaryota; kingdom Metazoa; phylum Mollusca; class Bivalvia; order Adapedonta; family Hiatellidae; genus Cyrtodaria; species Cyrtodaria siliqua. The sequence goes on from JAWPHD010011096.1 coordinate 57,443, forward strand.
TATATATTTGGGTTTCTATCATTTGTGGTTAAACCAAGCTGTAGAAAATGTAAATGTGTTTATAAGTTTATTTAAGCAAGGGTTAAAAGATTGTTTTACACAAACTGGTCCGAACAAATTAAAAACTCTACTAGAGCTAGAAACTATAAACTGTTCTCCGAGTTCGACTTTAAAAGGTATTTAGACAAAATTACAATAAACAAGTTTCGCTTTGCATTAACAAGATTAAGAGTGTCATCTCACAGCATAAACCAAATAAGACTCCATTAAATGAAAGAAAATGCCAATTATGTAACGCTCTAGAAAATGAATTTCATTTGTTTACTCGAATGACCCTTTATTTTGGTCTTAGGGTGCAATATATTAAAGCTTATTATTGGAAACGCCCGAATATTCCAAAATGTATAGATTTAATGAAAAATGAAAATGTTAAAATTATAAGAAATATTTCAAACTATACACACAAAGCATTCTTGAAGACAACTAGTATATTCTATTTGAAATAGGACAGAATAAAGATTTCATAATAATTTTAAAAGTCACTTTTGATTAACTTGAATGAGATTAGGAAGTATATGTTATTCTAAAAGTTCAACATTTTATTTACTTATTTATTTATCTAATTATTTTATTTTCTCTTGTGAACAAAAACGATGTTTTGTTTATGCGTTAATCTACACATCCAATTTCTTGCATTTCGTTTCGGCAAGATCTTAACTTGATGTGTTATGATTAAGGCAAATACAAAAACGAATTGTATATTTCCATGTAATGTTGACTAGTCTGTAACCTAGATGTTAACCTCATTGCATGAGGTTAAATAGTTTTGAGTAGTTATAATGCATAGGGACATCTGTTATTATAATTACTGTTATCATTTCGTTAATTAAGGTAGTAGATGTATACGGATAGGCCTAAGGCTTTTTATATTAATAAACTATATATTTGATTATAAAATAATAAATGTGTATTCATCAGATAGACAATAATGAATATATTACATATACTGGTAAAAGTGATGCCAGCAAGCCATTGACTGTTAAATTATAAATATGATGTGTTTTGTATTGTATACTGATAGGCCATTTGTATTAATAAAGTAACAATATATATATATATATATATATGAAGATGTTTACAGAAAAAATGCCATGGTATAGGGATCTGTATGGTAAAAGTGTTTGGAGAAAGACGATGGTAGACACTTGGATGATCTCTATCCTCAGCAACCCGCGGTATTATATTACAGCCAAGATGATCAAAACGCCAATGTCTACAAGTGTTTGGTCCCATTCATATACAAACGTACGTACCAAAAAGGTGTTTCTTATACCACAGAATCATGAAAGGTGATAAAAATAAGGTTAAAATGGATTTAGAAAAGGGAATAAGTTGTCTCCAAAAGAAGTTGAGGAAAATTACAGTATGTTAGATCGACTGTGTAAGAGAGTTTGCGAGATGAACAGATTAAGGCCGAGGCAATGCCTTTAACACGTTTCTTGGACCCATCAGCTGTGACGGTGAAATTTCTACGTAGCCGAGCATTTCAGACTTCTACGAGTCAATGCAACAAGTCTGCCAGCAAGGACCAAGTGTAAGTACTTTGAAGTTAAATATTTGGAATAAAACAATGAACTAAAGTGGATTTAAGAATATATTTTTGTTTTAAAGCCAAAATGTGTAATTTATGTGTTAGACTGAGTAAAACGCATGTTGTGCATGGTGATTTGTTTGTTTTTCTCTAAACTATGACTAGAAGTGACTGAACTATATTAAACTAAAGCAATATTTAACACTAGGACATGTAACACATTGATTAAAAAAATATTTCCCTGTTTAAAATCAGTCTCTTATTACATTTAAGGGTAAGGTAAGGACTAGGGAAAAAGTATAGTAGTCAAAGGGAGATAACAAAAAAATACCAAACACCATACAGACACTTAAATACATTAAATTGTAAAAAATCAATAAAAAAAAATCATATTTGTCAAAATTCAACTCTATTTTCAGCCAAAAGAGTATGCGAAGCTGCTACGAGTTGTTTCATACTGACACACTGTGGGACATGGTGATGAATACAGCTGTAAAATAGCATATCTCGAGAAGTCCCAAGTATACTGCGAAATTGAACTTTGACAAGACTAGTGAAAAAACAGCGGGGATTTGCCTGGCGTGAAATAGTTATTTTTAGCTGTAAATACCACTTGATCTTGTTTAAGCTGTATGAGGAGGTAGACACCGGAAAGAGGGGTTGATACCCGGTAGTCCGTTTTACCACTGACCGTTCAAAGGCTGTACCCCTGTGCTTATGGGATGACGAGTTGTCCGTCGTCCGTCCGTCCGTCGTCTGTCCGTCGTCCGTCTGTTAACGTTTGATTTGTAAACACTCTAGGGCCTTCATTATTAATCGGATCTTTACGAAACCTTGCCAGTGTCTTGATATCAATGAAAGCTCGGATAAGTTTGAAAACCAGCCTGATCGGATTAGTTTCACTGGAGGTATGGCCCTTGTTTTGCTGAAAAAATGCCATATTAAGCCTTGTAAACACTCTAGCACCTTCATTTATTATTTGATCTTTACTAAACTTGCAAAGATTGTTAATATCAGTGAAAGCTTAAACACTTTTGAAAATCAGCTAAACTGGAACCGTAACACTACAGTTATGGCCCTTGCCGTGTTCCTCTTTGTGAACACTCTAGCACCTTCATTTATGATTTGATCTTTACCAAACTTGCACAGATTGTTACTATCAATGAAAGCTCAGATAAGTTTGAAAACAAACAGATCAGTTCCTTTTTAATTTCTTTCTTTTTTCTCTTTTTTTTTTTTTTTTTTAACTTTTTTTTATTTATTTTTTTATTTTTTTGTTGTTGTTTTTTTCTCTTTAATTGGGAGCCTAGGGAAACTTTACATAGAGTTATAGGGAAGAACTTCAAAAATCTTCTTCTAAGAAACTACAAGAGATAAAGGTTAATATTTTTTATTTATTATCAGCTTATTGATTCACTACCAAGTTTGTTCAAATGGCGACCCTGGGCTCAATTTTGGCCCCGCCCCAGTGATCACAGTTTTACATAGACTTATATAGGAAAAAACTTCAAAGACCTTCTTCTCTAAAATTACAGGTGCTAAAGGTTTAATATTTTGTGTTTATTATCAGCTTATGTTCCTCCAAAAACGTTTTCAAATGGTGACCCTGTGGTCTAATTTGGCCCCGACCCAGGGGTCAACGTTTTATATAGTTATATATAGGGAAAAACTTTAAAAATCTTCTCTGAAAACTACAAATGTTTAATATTTTCTATTTATACTCAGCTTATGGTCCTCTATCAAGTTGTTTGAATGGTGACCCTGGGGTCAAATTTGGCCCCTCTCCAGCAGTCACATGATTTACACAGAGTTACATAGGGAAAAACTTTTTAAAAAATCATCTTCTCTGAAACTACAAGAGCCAGAGGTTTATTATGTTGTATTTACCATCAGCTTATTGTCATCTACCAAGTTTTTTTAAATGGTGACCATATCTGACACACAGTCCTTCTATCCACACCCTCCCCCACCCCACCCCACCCCACCATGGACACCATATAGCCAGTAGAGCGATACAGGCCCTCTTGGGCCTCTTGTTTACTGAATGTGTTTGTGATGTACTTCTGAATCACCATTGCGTTGTAATACTTGTTGGAGTGACTGTATTCTGTGAATGCTACTCTATTTGTTGGACTTATAACCCTTTCTTTGCAAAGCTGCAACAGAAAATGTGGGATTAAACATAGCCATGATCCAAACTCCAGTTGCAGCAACCAGTGTGAGAAAAATGATGCTGGCTGCCAATATACCAGCACCATCAATGTCAGGGAAGATACCATTTCAACCAGCAACAAAGTGCACGTACACTGTGGTGGAAAATATCAGAAAATATCACAAACAAAAAGCAAATAATCGCACTGGAGACAGTAAATAAACTCTGCTCCAAGCATGGTCCTTGTATGCTACTTTTCCTGTTCGATTTTTATATCTACTTTCACACAGGTTTAGATGAAATGTGAAACATCAAAGCTGGAGTGTGAAGTCCAACTGCATGAAACTAATATAGGATTTGAACAGAAGTGGGCGGAAATGTGCTTCAGAGACATGCAGGCAGATGGATTAGCGGTGAAATACCCAACAAATAATCCTGATACCAAGGCCTATCAGGCTGCAGCAGGGCTTACGAAATAAACGTAACCAGCACAATGCATGAACACCAGACTGACACAAAACACTTGGCCGAGAATCTCCGGAAACGAATAAAAAACAGTATTGAAAATGATGCCAGGCAGTATTAAAGCATATCGGCAACTATTTCGTGATCGCTTTGCTATTAATATAAGCAAGCGTTGTCAGGCAGAATTTGGAATAATTCACGGATTGGAAAACGGAAATTTTAACCGTCGCACAACACGTTTAAATAAATGCGTTGGAGCTATTAAAACGTGTTCTAGTGCTAAACATACTTACTACAAGTTGTTTTATAGTGTGTGCAGTGGTGAAACAATGGTAGATGAATTGTGAAAAGCACCTTCTAACTATGTACATCTAAAATAGACTTGTCAAAATCTGAGAATGAGACAACTTTACTTGAATGCATAGAGTAGACTTTCTGGGGAAACACTGCGTCAGACAAAATTAAACACAAACACTCAGAATGTGGAAGCGACGAAGAGATCAATCAAGAGATCCTTACCCAAGAATGCACCCAAGAATGCAACGTTCTCACGAAAATTCCCAGGTAGGGGTCACAGCGCAGTTCACAGTGTCAATAATGGTCCGTGGGAGTCGATCAGGCGACTTTGTTCCGTTGATGGCTGTCCGATTCCGATAGGTGGAAAAGTATATCACGGTCTTATAACTCAACAGGTGCTGTCTGAAAGAAAGAAAGAAAGAGAAAGAGAACGGTCAATAGCTCATAAATTAAAGCGCAAAGCGGTTTCAAATGTATACATTTTACGAGCAACATCAAGGCGAAAAAAATATGTCAACGCGGACAACTGTTGAGAAACCAACTGTTGAGAAACAAAGCATTGTGAGTATGGTCAATCAAACAAACACTAAATCTCGCTGTTCCAAGCATATCACCTGAAGACAATGTTTATACGGGTCTGGCCGAGTTTTCACGATTGTGTTTTTGAAAATATGTAACCAGATCATGTGTACTGTACGTGTTACATGTGTTTGAGTCGATGGTCCTTATCACTAATACAGATTTGAATTTGAACTAGATTGCTCAAGGCTTCTATTTGCTTTAAAGACACATTTCGAGCCTATTGTATTTGGGGGGGGGGGGGGGGGGGGGGGGGGGGGGGATTTCTATAGGTAACTGTAAATCGCTGTTAGAAATACATTTGCACAAGAAAATTGAGATTATTAGTATTTTGTCAAAGGATGAGGCCCGTCCCATAAAGAGTGTATACGGTAATAATGTAGTAAAATTTATAACCGTTTTGCATTTTATGTGCACTTGTATATATATTAAAACAACTATGTATAGATGGATTTTTTAAAAGACCCGTGTTAACAATTGATAGTTTTTGTATTTTTAGCACAATATACTCTATTATCAATTACTTCTCTGCCATTTTTTAGTAAATCTCAAATGCAAGAAACTCATCGGAACATCAGCATTCAAAAATCGTTGTCATCTGTCAGTGTTTCTGATCACCTGAGCCGAAGGCTCAATGTGATGTTTTGGAATCACTCTTCGTCCGTCGTCCGTCCGTTGTCTGTCCGTCGTCCGTCGTCGTCGTTATCTTTTGCTTCTGACGACTTTTTCTCAGAAACTGTTTGTCGGAATTCAATCAAATCTTATATGAATTCATTAAACTGGATTTTATAGTTGCACCAACAGCTAAGGTCATTTGGAGACATTTCAGCTTTTTATTGGTGGAGGAAGACCCCAGGTGCAAACCCGGGCATTTTTTCGTGCACGGGCGCGTACCTGAGTAGAACCACCGACGTTCCGCAAGCAAGCTGGATAGCTTGATACTCATACTTAACAGTCCTGGCCCCATGAGGTATCGAACCCACAGCGGTGAGGGACATGTGATTTCAAGTCTGAGACCACTCGACCACGGACAACCCCAAGTTTATGTGAAGCATCATTATATGTTTGTTCGAATGGTGCACCTGAGGTCATAAATGCCCCCCGCAATAGGGATTATCCGTTTCATTTAACAAATCTTAAAAAATCGTCTGCAAAAATACAAGATATAGAGCTGTGATATATTGCATGTAACATCGTCTTATGGTCCTCTAACTAGTTTGTTCTAATGGTGACCCTGAGGTCAAATTTGGGCCCGCCCCAGTGGTCACATATTAAACATAGACTTATATAGGGAAACACTTGAACAATATTCATCTCTGAAACTACAATAGCCAGAGGTTTAATATTTTGCATTTACCTTAAGGTTATGGTCATCTACCAAGTTTGTTCAAATCGTGACTCTGTGGTCAGATTTGAACATGTCCTGTTCTGCTTCCTTTTAGGGTATTTATATTCATTCATTCATAACCTTTCCTTATTCAAAATGAATCCGTACGGAACTCTATTATGCTCCGGATAAGATTTTTCAAAAAGGGGAGATAATTAAAAAAAGTAGTGAAGCTAGAGTTATGGTTCCTATGAACTGCACTCCGTCTCATTATCCTTATCATTCACAGGAACTTTAATCAAGCATACTTTTTGAGTTATGCTCCGGACAAAAAGCGCATGGACGCACATACGGACGGACGGAAAAAGCGGTGACTATATGCTCCCCCATAATAAACAATCTAGTGTTTTTTTTAGTTACAATATATCTTATATCAAAAACTAAGGTAATAGTAAATGAAAAGAAAAAAACTGTGATGGGGCCTCAATATAATGTCTCTGTGGTAATCAGTCAGCGAGAAGTAAGCAGTTAAAAAGCATGCTATCCATGACTTTTCAACGACTACAATCAGCTGGGAAATGTGTCTTTTAAATAAACATTATATTGTGGCTGATTTCTGACAGTTTCGTTAATTCTTTCTTTCTGGGCGAAATAACGACAGAACGAAATGACGAAACATATGGTTGCGTGTTTTCGGGGATAAAGTTTTTGAATGGTGAGTTTCGTACATTTCCATAGTTTGCCATAATTCATGCTACGAACTTCAAGTGGTAAACAAATGCATATTCCATTGGAATGTATGTCTCTAATAACCTCATGTTTATCCTATAATCAATGTATTTCTGAAACTGGAGCCGACCTTCTATTTTTCATTGTAATTGTTGTTCGTTGTTGACTGTGTTCGGTGAATCTACGTTAAACTTATCTGTTCGACTTGAAAGCATGCTGTTAGTTTAAACTTATTTATTTTACATCGATTGTAACGAAAGCTCTATGAACTTATTTGAATCACTCTCGATGTCGATGCCGAAGACTACCATACAGTCTAGACTAACATACAGTCTAGACTACCATACAGTATACAGTCTAGACTACCATACAGTCTAGACTACCATACAGTCTAGATTACCATACAGTATACAGTCTAGTCTACCATACAGTCTAGACTACCATACATTCTAGACTACCATACAGTCTAGATTACCATACAGTATACAGTCTAGTCTACCATACAGTCTAGACTACCATACATGCTAGACTACCATACAGTCTAGACTATCATACAGTATACAGTCTAGACTACCAGACAGTCTAGACTACCATACAGTCAAGAATACCATACAGTATACAGTCTAGACTACCATACAGTCTAGTCTACCGTACAGTCTAGACTACCGTACAGTCTAGACTATCGTACAGTCAAGACAACCGTACAGTCTGGACTTCCGTACAGTCTAGACTACCGTACAGTCTAGCTACCATATAGTCTAGATTACCGTACAGTCTAGTCTACCGTACAGTCTAGACTACCGTACAGTCTAGACTATCGTACAGTCCAGACAACCGTACAGTCTGGACTACCGTACAATCTAGACTACCGTACAGTCTAGCTACCGTACAGTCTAGACTACCGTACAGTCCGGACTACCGTACAGTCTAGACTACCGTACAGTCCAGACTACCATACAGTCTATACCACCATACAGTTTAGACCAACATACAGTCTAGACAACCACACAGTCTAGACCACCACACAGTCTAGATTAGAGGGCTGGCGTGGCGCAGTCGGTAGCGCGGCGGATTTGTAACCGGAGGCCCCGGGTTCAGTCCTCCGTGGTGCCACTGAGTTCCGTCGGTGTGTTCTTGGGCAAGACACTTTCCCTTAGCCCCGTCCGTCGGATGGGGACGTAAACCGGGCGGTCCCGTGTATCGGTCTATCCTCCGAGCACGTTAAAGAACCATAGGAATCTGTTCGATAATAAGAGTAGGGCAGGTTCCCGGATTCCTATGTATCCTTCCCCTCTCTCTGGGGCGGCTCTAAATAACCTATACTGTGTTGAAGAGCCGTTAAACAACATTCAATTCTGTCTAGATTACCACATAGTCTAGACTACCATACAGTCTAGACCACCATTCAGTGTATAACACCATACAGTCTAGACTACCATACAGTCTATACATACAGTCTAGACCACGTTACAGTCTAGACATACAGTCTAGACTACAATTCAGTCTGGACTACCATACAGTCTAGACATAGAGTATAGACCACCATACAGTCTAGACATACAGTCTAGACCACCATACAGTTTAGACCACCATACAGTCTAGACTACCATACAGTCTAGACCACCATACAGTCTAGAGTAACATACAGTCTAGACTACCATACAGTCTAGACTACCATAAAGTCTAGAATACCATACAGTCTAGACTACCATACAGTTTAGAGGAGTACCATACAGTTTAGACTACCATACAGTCTAGACCACCATACAGTCTAGAGTAACATACAGTCTAGACTACCATACAGTCTAGACTACCATAAAGTCTAGAATACCATACAGTCTAGACTACCATACAGTTTAGAGGAGTACCATACAGTTTAGACTACCATACAGTTTAGACTACCATACAGTCAAGTCTAGATTACCATACAGTCTAGACTACCATACAGTCTAGACCACCATACAGACTAGACATACAGTCTAGACTACAATACAATCTAGACCACCATACAGTGTAGACCATCATACAGTCTAGACCTCCATACAGTCTAGACCAACATACAGTGTAGACCACCATACAGTCTAGACCACCATACAATCTAGACCACCATACAGTCTAGACCTCCACACAGTTTTGAAAACCACAGAGTCTAGACTACCAAACAGTCTAGACCACCATACTGTCTAGACCACAATACAGTCTAGAAAACCACACAGTCTAGACCACCATACAGTCTAGACTACCATACAGTCTAGACCACCATACAATCTAGACCACCATACTGTCTAGACTACCATACAGTCTAGAGTACCACACAGTCTAGACCACCATACAGTCTAGACCACCATACAGTATAGACCACCATACAGTATAGACCACCATACAGTCTAGACTACCGACTACCACACAGTCTAGACTACCGACTACCACACAGTCTAGACTACCGACTACCCACACAGTCTAGACTACCGACTACCACACAGTCTAGACTACCGACTACCACACAGTCTAGAATACCATACAAACAGTCTAGACACCATACAGTATAGACCACCATACAGTCTAGACCACCATACAGTGTTGAAAACCACACAGTCTAGACTACCGACTACCACACAGTCTAGACTACCGTCTACCACACAGTCTAGACTACCACACAGTCTAGACCACCACACAGTCTAGACCACCATACAGTCTAGACCACCATATCGTCCAGACCACCAAACAGTCTAGAAAACCACACAGTCTAGACTACCACACAGTCTAGACCACCACACAGTCTAGGCCACCACACAGTCTAGACCACCACACAGTCTAGACCACCATACAGTCTAGATCGTCATACAGTCTAGACTACCATGCAGTCTAGACTACCATACAGTCTAGACTACCTAGACTACCATACAGCCTAGACTACATAGACTACCATACAATCTAGACTACCTAGACTACCATACAGTCTAGACTACCATACAGCCTAGACTACCTAGACTACCATACAGCCTAGACTACCATACAGTCTAGACTACCTAGACTACCATACAGCCTAGACTTCCATACAGTCTAGACTACCTAGACTACCATACAGTCTATACTACCATACAGTCTAGACTACCATACAGTCTAGACTACCTAGACTACCATACAGCCTAGACTACCATACAGTCTAGACTACCTAGACCACCATACAGCCCAGACTACCTAGACTACCATACAGTCTAGACTACCTAGACTACAATACAGCCTAGACTTCCATACAGTCTAGACCACCATACAGTCTAGACTACATAGACTACCATACAACATAGACTACCTAGACTACCATACATCCTAGACTACCTAGACTACCATACATCCTAGACTACCATACAGCTTAGACTACCTAGACTACCATACAGTCTAGACTACCATACAGTCTAGACTACCTAGACTACCATACAGCCTAGACAACCTAGACTACCATACAGCCTAGACTACCATACAGTCTAGACTACATAGACTACGATACAGCCTAGACTACCATACAGTCAAGACTACCATACAGTCTAGACTACCATACAGTCGAGACTACCATACAGTCTAGACTACCATACAGTCTAGACTACCTAGACTACCATATAGCCTAGACTACCATACAGTCTAGACTACCATACAGTCTAGACTACCTAGACTACCATACAGCCTAGACTACCATACAGTCTAGACTACCTAGACTACCATACAATCTAGACTACCATACAGCCTAGACTACCATACAGTCTAGACTACCTAGACTACCATACAGTCTTTACTACCATACTGTCTAGACTACCTAGACTACCATACAGCCTAGACTACGATACAGTCTAGACTACCTAGACTACGATACAGTCTAGACTACCTAGACTACCATACAACCTAGACTACCTAGACTACCATACAGTCTAGACTACCTAAACTACCATACAGTCTAGACTACCTAGACTACCATACAGTCTAGACTACCTAGACTACCATACAGCCTAGACTACATAGACTACCCTACTGCCTAGACTAACTAGACTACCATACAGTCTAGACCACCATACAGTCTAGACTACCTAGACTACCATACAACCTAGACTACCTAGACTACCATACAGCATAGACTACCATACAGTCTAGACCACCATACAGTCTAGACTACCTAGACTACCATACAGTCTAGACTACCTAGATAACCATACAGCCTAAACTAACTAGACCTCCACACAGCCTAGACTACCTACACTACCATACAGTCTAGACTACCATACAGTATAGACTACCATACAGTCTAGACCACCATACAGTAGTGTATAAACCACCAAACAGTCTAGACTACCGACTTCCATACAGTCTAGACTACTATACAGTCTAGAGTACCATACAGTGTAGACTACCATACAGGCTAGAGTACCATACAGCTCATACAGTCTAGACCACCATACAGTCTAGACTACCATACAGTCTAGACTACCATACAGTCTAGACCACCACACAGTCTAGACTACCATACAGTCTAGACTACCATACAATCTAGACTACCATACAGTCTAGACCTCCATACAGTCTAGATCACCATAGAGTAGTGTATAGACCACCATACAGTCTAGACTACCTAGACTACCATACAGTCTAGACTACCATACAGTCTAGACTACCTAGACTAACATACAGCCTAGACTACCTAGACTACCATACAACCTAGACTACCTAGACTACCATACAGCCTAGACTACCTAGACTACCATACAGTCTAGACTACCTAGACTACCATACAGTCTAGACTACATAGACTTACATACAGCCTAGACTACCTAGACCACCATACAGCCTACACTACCTAGACTACCATACAGTCTAGACCACCATACAGTCTAGACTACCTAGACTACCATACAAACTAGACTACCTAGACTACCATACAGCCTAGACTACCATACATTCTAGACCACCATCCAGTCTAGACTACCTAGACTACCATACAGCCTAGACTACCATACAGTCCAGACTACCTAGACTACCATACAGTCTAGACTACCTAGACTACCAGACAGTCTAGACTACCTAGACTACCATACAGCCTAGACTACCTAGACTACCATACAGCCTAGACTACCTAGACTACCATACAGTCTAGACTACCATACAGTATAGACTACCATACAGTCTAGACCACCATACAATAGTGTATAGACCACCAAACAGTCTAGACTACCGACTTCCATACAGTCTAGACTACCTTACAGTCTAGAGTACCATACAGTCTAGACTACCATACAGGCTAGACTACCGACTTCCATACAGTCTAGACTACCATACAGTCTAGAGTACCATACAGTCTAGACTACCATACAGGCTAGAGTACCATACAGTTCATAAAGTCTAGACCACCATACAGTCTAGACTACCATACAGGCTAGAGTACCATACAGTTCATAAAGTCTAGACCACCAAACAGTCTAGACTACCGACTTCCATACAGTCTAGACTACCATACAGTCTAGAGTACCATACAGTCTAGACTACCATACAGGCTAGAGTACCATACAGTTCATAAAGTCTAGACCACCATACAGTCTAGACTACCATACAGTCTAGACTACCATACAGTCTAGACCACCTCACAGTCTAGACTACCATACAGTCTAGACTACCATACAATCTAGACTACCATACAGTCTAGACCTCCATACAGTCTAGACCACCATACAGTAGTGTATAGACCACCATACAGTCTAGACTACCGACTACCATACAGTCTAGACTATCATACAGTCTAGACAACCATACAGTTTAGACTACCATACAGTCTAGACTCAAATACTATTACCATACAGTCTAGGCCACTATACAGTCTAGACTACCATAGAGTCTATACTACCATACAGTCTAGACCACCGTACAGTCTAGGCACCATACAGTATATACTACCATACAGTCTAGACTACCATACAGTCTAGACTACCATACAGGCTAGTCCACCATACAGTCTAGACCACCATACATTCTAGGCCACCATACAGTCTAGCCTACCATACAGTCTAGACTACCATACAGGCTAGTCTACCATAAGTCTAGACCACCATACAGTCTAGGCCACCATACAGTCTAGGCCACCATACAGTCTAGGCTACCATACAGTCTATACCACCATACAGTCTAGACCACCATACAGTCTTGGCCACCATACAGTCTAGGCTACCATACAGTCTAGGCTACCATACAGTCTAGATTACAATACAGTCTAGGTTACCATACAGTCTAGACTACCATACAGTCTATACTAACATACAGTCTAGACTATCATACAATCTAGAGTACCATACAGTCTAGACTACCATACAGGCTAGAGTACCATACAGTTCATAAAGTCTAGACCACCATACAGTCTAGACTACCATACAGGCTAGAGTACCATACAGTTCATAAAGTCTAGACCACCATACAGTCTAGACTACCATACAGTCTAGACTACCATACAGTCTAGACCACCTCACAGTCTAGACTACCATACAGTCTAGACTACCATACAATCTAGACTACCATACAGTCTAGACCTCCATACAGTCTAGACCACCATACAGTAGTGTATAGACCACCATACAGTCTAGACTACCGACTACCATACAGTCTAGACTATCATACAGTCTAGACAACCATACAGTTTAGACTACCATACAGTCTAGACTCAAATACTATTACCATACAGTCTAGGCCACTATACAGTCTAGACTACCATAGAGTCTATACTACCATACAGTCTAGACCACCGTACAGTCTAGGCACCATACAGTATATACTACCATACAGTCTAGACTACCATACAGTCTAGACTACCATACAGGCTAGTCCACCATACAGTCTAGACCACCATACATTCTAGGCCACCATACAGTCTAGCCTACCATACAGTCTAGACTACCATACAGGCTAGTCTACCATAAGTCTAGACCACCATACAGTCTAGGCCACCATACAGTCTAGGCCACCATACAGTCTAGGCTACCATACAGTCTATACCACCATACAGTCTAGACCACCATACAGTCTTGGCCACCATACAGTCTAGGCTACCATACAGTCTAGGCTACCATACAGTCTAGATTACAATACAGTCTAGGTTACCATACAGTCTAGACTACCATACAGTCTATACTAACATACAGTCTAGACTATCATACAATCTAGACTACCATACAGTCAAGACTACCATACAATCTAGGCCACCATACAGTGTAGGCCACCATACTGTCTAGACTACCATACAGTCTAGACTACAATACAGTCTAGGCCACCATACAGTCTATACTACAATACAGTCTATACTACCAAACAGTCTAGACCACCATACAGTCTAGGCGACCATACAGTCTAGACCACCATACAGTCTATACTACCATACAGTCTAGACTACCATACAGTCTAGACTACCATACAGGCTAGTCTACCATACAGACTAGTCTACCATACCATTCAGTCTACACTACCATACAGTCTAGACTACCATACAGACTAATCTACCATACCATACAGTCTAGACTACCATACAGTATAGACTACCATTCAGGCTAGTCTACCATACCGTACAGTCTAGACTACCATACATTCTAGACTACCATACAGTTTAGACCACCATACAGTCTAGACATACAGTCTTGACTACCATACAGTCTAGACTACCATACTATTACCATACAGTCTAGACTACCATACAGTCTGGACTACCATACCATACAGTCTAGACTACCTTACAGTCTAGACTGCCATACAGTCTAGACTACCATACAGTCTAGACCACTATACACTCTAGACTACCATACAGTCTAGACCACCATACAGTCTAGACCAGCATACAGTAGTGTATAGAGCACCATACAGTCTAGACTACTGACTACCATACAGTTTAGACTATCATACAGTCTAGGCTACCATACAGTATAGACTACCATACAGTCTAGACTACCATACTATTACCATACAGTCTATGCCACCATACAGTCTATACTACCATACAGTCTAGACTACCATACAGGCTAGTCTACCGTACCATACATTCTACACTACCATACAGTCTATACTACCATACAGTCTAGACTACCATACAGACTAGTATACCATACCATACACTCTAGACTACCATACAGTCTAGACTATTATACAGGCTAGTCTACCATACCATACAGTCTAGACTACCATACATTCTAGACTACCATACAGGCTAGTCTACCATACAGTTTAGACCACCATACAGCCTTGACATACAGTCTTGACTACCATACAGTCTAGACTACCATACTATTACCATACAGTCTAGACTACCATACAGTCTGGACTATACTACCATACAGTCTAGACTACCATACAGTCTAGACTACCATACAGGCTAGTCCACCATACAGTCTAGACCACCATACACTCTAGGCCACCATACAGTCTAGCCTACCATACAGTCTAGACTACCATACAGGCTAGTCTACCATAAGTCTAGACCACCATACAGTCTAGGCCACCATACAGTCTAGGCCACCATACAGTCTAGGCTACCATACAGTCTATACCACCATACAGTCTAGACCTCCATACAGTCTAGACTACCATACAGTAGTGTATAGACTACCATATAGTCTAGACTACCATACAGTCAAGACCTCCATACAGTCTAGACCACTATACAGTCTAGATCACCATACAGTCTAGACCTCCATATAGTCTAGACTACCATACAGTCTAGACTACCATACAGTAGTGTATAGACTACCATATAGTCTAGACCTCCATACAGTCTAGACCTCCATACAGTCTAGACCACAATACAGTCTAGATCACCATACAGTCTAGACCTCCATACAGTATAGACTACCATACAGTCTAAACCTCCGTACAGTCTAGACCACCATGCAGTCTAGACCTCCATACAGTCTAGACTACCATACAGTCTAGACTACCATACAATAGTGTTT
Organism: Cyrtodaria siliqua; assembly: GCA_037043455.1. NCBI lineage: Eukaryota > Metazoa > Mollusca > Bivalvia > Adapedonta > Hiatellidae > Cyrtodaria > Cyrtodaria siliqua. Next base: position 73,546 of record JAWPHD010011096.1, read on the forward strand.
AGACTGCCATACAGTCTAGACTACCATACAGTCTAGACTTCCATACAGTCTAGACTACCGTACAATCTAGACTACCTAGACTATCATACAGTCTAGACTACCATACAGTATACAGTCTAGACTACCATACACTACCATACAGTCTAGACTACCATACAGTCTAGACTACCATATGGTCTAGACTACCATACAGTCTAGACCACCATACAGTCTAGACCACCATACAGTCTAGACTACCATACAGTAGTGTATAGACTACCATACAGTCTAGACTACCATACAGGCTAGACTTCCTAGACTACCATACATTCTAGACTACCTAGACTACCATACAGTCTAGACTACCATACAGTAGTGTATAGACTACCATACAGTCTAGACAACCATACAGTCTAGACTACCATACAGTCTAGACTACCATACAGTCTAGACTACCATACAGTAGTGTATAGACAACCATACAGTCTAGACTACCATACAGTCTAGACTTCCATACAGTCTGGACTATCATACCATACAGTCTAGACCGCCTTACAGTCTAGACCACCATACAGTCTAGACTACCATACAGTCTAGACTACCGTACAGACTAGACTACCATACAGTCTAGACTACCACACAGTATAGACTACCATACAGTCTAGACTACCATACAGTCTATGCCACAATACAGTCTAGACTACCATACAGTAATGTATAGACTACCATTCAGTCTAGACTACCATACAGTCTATGCCACCATACAGTCTAGACCACCATACAGTCAAGACTACCATACAGTAGTGTATAGACTACCATACAGTCTAGACTACCATACAGTCTAGACCTCCATACATTCTAGACCTCCATATAGTCTAGACTACCATACAATCTAGACTACCATACAGTCTAGACTACCATACAGTAGTGTATAGACTACCATATAGTCTAGACCTCCATACAGTCTAGACCTCCATACAGTCTAGACCACTATACAGTCTAGATCACCATACAGTCTAGACCTCCATACAGTATAGACTACCATACAGTCTAAACCTCCATACAGTCTAGACCACCATGCAGTCTAGACCTCCATACAGTCTAGACTACCATACAGTCTAGACTACCATACAGTAGTGTATAGACTACCATATAGTCTAGACTACCATACAGTCTAGACTACCATACAGTCTAGACTACCATACAATAGTGTTTAGACTGCCATACAGTCTAGACTACCATACAGTCTAGACTTCCATACAGTCTAGACTACCGTACAATCTAGACTACCTAGACTATCATACAGTCTAGACTACCATACAGTATACAGTCTAGACTACCATACACTACCATACAGTCTAGACTACCATACAGTCTAGACTACCATATGGTCTAGACTACCATACAGTCTAGACCACCATACAGTCTAGACCACCATACAGTCTAGACTACCATACAGTAGTGTATAGACTACCATACAGTCTAGACTACCATACAGGCTAGACTTCCTAGACTACCATACATTCTAGACTACCTAGACTACCATACAGTCTAGACTACCATACAGTAGTGTATAGAATACCATACAGTCTAGACAACCATACAGTCTAGACTACCATACAGTCTAGACTACCATACAGTAGTGTATAGACAACCATACAGTCTAGACTACCATACAGTCTAGACTTCCATACAGTCTGGACTACCATACAGTAGTGTATAGACTACCATACAGTCTAGACTACCATACAGTAGTGTATAGACAACCATACAGTCTAGACTACCATACAGTCTAGACTTCCATACAGTCTGGACTACCATACAGTAGTGTATAGACTACCATACAGTCTAGACTACCATACAGTAGTGTATATACTACCATACAGTCTAGACTACCATACAGTCTAGACTTCCTAGACTACCATACATTCTAGACTACCTAGACTGCCATACAGTCTAGACTACCATACAGTCTAGACTACCATACAGTAGTGTATAGACTACCATACAGTATACAGTCTAGACTACCATATATTCTAGACTACCATACAGGCTAGAGTACCATACAGCTCATACAGTCTAGACCACCATACAGTCTAGACTACCATACAGTCTAGACCACCATACAGTCTAGACCACCACACAGTCTAGACTACCATACAGTCTAGACTACCATACAATCTAGACTACCATACAGTCTAGACCTCCATACAGTCTAGACCACCATACAGTAGTGTATAGACCACCATACAGTCTAGACTACCTAGACTACCATACAGTCTAGACTACCATACAGTCTAGACTACCTAGACTAACATACAGCCTAGACTACCTAGACTACCTAGACTACCATACAGTCTAGACTACCTAGACTACCATACATCCTAGACTACCTAGACTATGATACAGTCTAGACTACCTAGACTACCATACAGTCTAGACTACCTAGACTTACATACAGCCTAGACTACCTAGACCACCATACAGCCTAGACTACCTAGACTACCATACAGTCTAGACCACCATACAGTCTAGACTACCTAGACTACCATACAACCTAGACTACCTAGACTACCATACAGCCTAGACTACCATACATTCTAGACCACCATACAGTCTAGACTACCTAGACTACCATACAGCCTAGACTACCATACCTCCAGACTACCTAGACTACCATACAGTCTAGACTACCTAGACTACCATACAGCCTAGACTACCTAGACTACCATACAGTCTAGACTACCATACAGTATAGACTACCATACATTCTAGACTACCATACAGGCTAGTCTACCATACAATTTAGACCACCATACAGCCTTGACATACAGTCTTGACTACCATACAGTCTAGACTACCATACTATTACCATACAGTCTAGACTACCATACAGTCTGGACTACCATACCATACAGTCTAGACTGCCTTACAGTCTAGACCACCATACAGTCTAGACTACCATACAGTCTAGACTACCATACAGACTAGACTACCATACAGTCTAGACTACCATACAGTATAGACTACAATACAGTATAGACTACCACACAGTCTAGACTACCATACAGTAGTGTATAGACTACCATACAGTCTAGACTACCATACAGTAATGTATAGACTACCATACAGTCTAGACTACCATACAGTCTATGTCACCATACAGTCTAGACTACCATACAGTCAAGACTACCATACAGTAGTGTATAGACTACCATACAGTCTAGACTACCATACAGTCTAGACCTCCATACATTCTAGACCTCCATATAGTCTAGACTACCATACAATCTAGACTACCATACAGTCTAGACTACCATACAGTAGTGTATAGACTACCATATAGTCTAGACCTCCATACAGTCTAGACCTCCATACAGTCTAGACCACTATACAGTCTAGACCACCATACAGTCTAGACCTCCATACAGTATAGACTACCATACAGTCTAAACCTCCATACAGTCTAGACCACCATGCAGTCTAGACCTCTATACAGTCTAGACCTCCATACAGTATAGACTACCATACAGTCTAAACCTCCATACAGTCTAGACCACCATGCAGTCTAGACCTCCATACAGTCTAGACTACCATACAGTAGTGTATAGACTACCATACAGTCTAGACTACCATACAGTCTAGACTACCATACAATAGTGTATAGACTGCCATACAGTCTAGACTACCATACAGTCTAGACTACCACACAGTATAGACTACCATACAGTCTAGACTACCATACAGTCTATGCCACAATACAGTCTAGACTACCATACAGTAATGTATAGACTACCATTCAGTCTAGACTACCATACAGTCTATGCCACCATACAGTCTAGACCACCATACAGTCAAGACTACCATACAGTAGTGTATAGACTACCATACAGTCTAGACTACCATACAGTCTAGACCTCCATACATTCTAGACCTCCATATAGTCTAGACTACCATACAATCTAGACTACCATACAGTCTAGACTACCATACAGTAGTGTATAGACTACCATATAGTCTAGACCTCCATACAGTCTAGACCTCCATACAGTCTAGACCACTATACAGTCTAGATCACCATACAGTCTAGACCTCCATACAGTATAGACTACCATACAGTCTAAACCTCCATACAGTCTAGACCACCATGCAGTCTAGACCTCCATACAGTCTAGACTACCATACAGTCTAGACTACCATACAGTAGTGTATAGACTACCATATAGTCTAGACTACCATACAGTCTAGACTACCATACAGTCTAGACTACCATACAGTAGTGTTTAGACTGCCATACAGTCTAGACTACCATACAGTCTAGACTTCCATACAGTCTAGACTACCGTACAATCTAGACTACCTAGACTATCATACAGTCTAGACTACCATACAGTATACAGTCTAGACTACCATACACTACCATACAGTCTAGACTACCATACAGTCTAGACTACCATATGGTCTAGACTACCATACAGTCTAGACCACCATACAGTCTAGACCACCATACAGTCTAGACTTCCATACAGTAGTGTATAGACTACCATACAGTCTAGACTACCATACAGGCTAGACTTCCTAGACTACCATACATTCTAGACTACCTAGACTACCATACAGTCTAGACTACCATACAGTAGTGTATAGACTACCATACAGTCTAGACAACCATACAGTCTAGACTACCATACAGTCTAGACTACTATACAGTAGTGTATAGACAACCATACAGTCTAGACTACCATACAGTCTAGACTTCCATACAGTCTGCACTACCATACAGTAGTGTATAGACTACCATACAGTCTAGACTACCATACAGTAGTGTATATACTACCATACAGTCTAGACTACCATACAGTCTAGACTTCCTAGACTACCATACATTCTAGACTACCTAGACTGCAATACAGTCTAGACTACCATACAGTCTAGACTACCATACAGTAGTGTATAGACTACCATACAGTATACAGTCTAGACTACCATACAGTCTAGACCACCATACAGTCTAGACCACCATACAGTCTAGACTACCATACAGTAGTGTATAGACTACCATACAGTCTAGACTACCATACAGGCTAGACTTCCTAGACTACCATACATTCTAGACTACCTAGACTACCATACAGTCTAGACTACCATACAGTAGTGTATAGACTACCATACAGTCTAGACAACCATACAGTCTAGACTACCATACAGTCTAGACTACCATACAGTAGTGTATAGTCAACCATACAGTCTAGACTACCATACAGTCTAGACTTCCATACAGTCTGCACTACCATACAGTAGTGTATAGACTACCATACAGTCTAGACTACCATACAGTAGTGTATATACTACCATACAGTCTAGACTACCATACAGTCTAGACTTCCTAGACTACCATACATTCTAGACTACCTAGACTGCCATACAGTCTAGACTACCATACAGTCTAGACTACCATACAGTAGTGTATAGACTACCATACAGTATACAGTCTAGACTACCGTATAGTCTAGACTACCATACAGGCTAGAGTACCATACAGCTCATACAGTCTAGACCACCATACAGTCTAGACTACCATACAGTCTAGACCACCATACAGTCTAGACCACCACACAGTCTAGACTACCATACAGTCTAGACTACCATACAATCTAGACTACCATACAGTCTAGACCTCCATACAGTCTAGACCACCATACAGTAGTGTATAGACCACCATACAGTCTAAACTACCTAGACTACCATACAGTCTAGACTACCATACAGTCTAGACTACCTAGACTAACATACAGCCTAGACTACCTAGACTACCTAGACTACCATACAGTCTAGACTATCTAGACTACCATACATCCTAGACTACCTAGACTATGATACAGTCTAGACTACCTAGACTACCATACAGTCTAGACTACCTAGACTTACATACAGCCTAGACTACCTAGACCACCATACAGCCTAGACTACCTAGACTACCATACAGTCTAGACCACCATACAGTCTAGACTACCTAGACTACCATACAACCTAGACTACCTAGACTACCATACAGCCTAGACTACCATACATTCTAGACTACCTAGACTACCATACAGTCTAGACTACCATACTGTAGTGTATAGACTACCATACAGTCTAGACTACCATACAGTCTAGACTACCATACAGTCTAGACCTCCATACAGTAGTGTATAGACTACCATACAGTCTAGACTACCATACAGTAGTGTATATACTACCATACAGTCTAGACTACCATACAGTCTAGACTTCCTAGACTACCATACATTCTAGACTACCTAGACTGCCATACAGTCTAGACTACCATACAGTCTAGACTACCATACAGTAGTGTATAGACTACCATACAGTATACAGTCTAGACTACCATATAGTCTAGACTACCATACAGTCTAGACTACCATAGAGTCTCACCCTGAACATGTTATCTGTAGTAGGCCTCATTGGGGGTGTAGATAAATAAAAATTATATGGTTGTATTAAGGATGTTGACTGGACAAGTTTTGACATTTTCAAGTCTAAGAGTTTTATTTTTAAATCATAGTTTTATTTGGCAAAGAATTGTTTCATTTCTGTTTGCATTCTAGAAGATATGGATATACTGTAGGATTTGAGATGTAACTGTAGGATTTAAGATGGTAACATATCATTTTAAGCATTTTTTTTCCCATATTGTTTCCGTCATTTGCGATCAATTTTTTTTATCAACAAAATAGGGGGTATACGTAGCTCTGAGTGAAATTTAGCCTTTTGCTAGAGGAAAATTAAGATTTCATTTGGGGAATACATATATAAAAGTAGATACTGAGCTAGTTTTATATTCGATCTCTATGTCAAAATTGTGTGTACAGTACTTTACAGTGAAAATGTCAAAATAACTCCAAAATGTGAGTAATTTAAAAACTTTTTAATAAAAAATCGTACGATGCTTAAAGGCCTATATATTGTTTTACTTGTTTTGAACGAAATGTCATAGGACCTTGTCATATGCAAGTTTAAAAAACGTTGAGCATTAGAACATTTCATTTTAGTAAAATAAAAGTGGGTGGGATACGGGTTCATACATGTTTGCTTTTTAAAGTAAAAAGACGAATGAGGGTTGCACTTGTTTGTGTTTGTTTTGATAATTACGTATATGTAATCGAAACTTAATCGTTGAATATTGAGTTCTGCTCAACCCGCGGCTAGAGGGCATGAGCGGTAGCTAGCATATTTCACTACCGTTCATGAACAGTCTCAATCAAACCGAGACTGCAATATTTTGTATGTGTCGTGTTCGGCCGTTTCCAAAGGTCAATTATCATACTCTTTTATATAAAAATATGGTGAAAATGTTCGATGACTTTGTTTTTCCTCTTTATAGTGAAATTTTGGAGTGTCTTCTTGAAAGACGTCTAGTGAAAGAAAAAGCGTGATGACCTACTCTTTTTTTATTATTGTGTATCTAAATGATACAAAAGAAGCTTTATATATACATTTAAAAAAATATCTCAGCAATACGTCGTTTCCCAGCCAACTTCCTTAAACTAGTATTATCCTTATATTAGATTGCGCGATGTGTGCAACTTCTGCATATGTATATACGGAAAAACAAAGTTCACCACCACACTCCCTAGGGGATTGTCCTTGTTGAAGGATATATAAGTGGAAAGGGAAATGTTATGTATAGTCTTAAGCTGACTCGTGTTTTTTCCTCAACTGATATAATACAATATAACTAGATAAGTCATTTATAATGTGGATACCACTGAGAAGTTTAATGCTGACTATATACACCGATTACATGCACACATACACATTCCCTGGGGAGCAGCAGACTATATACATCGATTACATGCACACATACACATTCCCTGGGGAGCAGCAGACTATATACATAGATTACATGCACACATACACATTCCCTGGGGAGCAGCAGACTTTTTACATCGATTACATGCACACATACACATTCCCTGGGGAGCAGCAGACTATATACATCGATTACATGCACACATACACATATTCCCTGGGGAGCAGGAGACGATATACACCGATTACATGCACACATACACATATTCCCTGGGGAGCAGGAGACGATATACACCGATTACATGCACACATACACACATTCCCTGGGGAGCAGCAGACTATATATACCGATTACATGCACACATACACATTCCCTGGGGAGCAGCAGACTATATACATCGATTACATGCACACATACACATATTCCCTGGGGAGCAGGAGACGATATACACCGATTACATGCACACATACACATATTCCCTGGGGAGCAGGAGACGATATACACCGATTACATGCACACATACACACATTCCCTGGGGAGCAGCAGACTATATATACCGATTACATGCACACATACACATTCCCTGGGGAGCAGGAGACGATATACACCGATTACATGCACACATACACATATTCCCTGGGGTGCAGCAGACTAAATATACCGATTACATGCACACATACACATTCCCTGGGGAGCATGCACACATACACATTCTCTGGGGAGCAGGTTCCGTACATCAAATCGCAAAACATGTTCCACTGTTCCATGCTGCATGCGTATATCTGTAAACATGTTCCACTGTTCCATACTGTATGCATATATCGTTACTTACAGCATGTAAAACATGTTCCACTGTTCCATATAAATGTATGCGTATATCGTTACTTACAGTATGACAACACCATCATTACACTATTTGAATATTGATTATCGTGGGATTAATGTGTTTGTTGATGAATTTGGCCTTTTGATCTTATTATATAATTGTTTTGGGCCAGATCCCTGGCCCAATGGGTCAGACCCTGGATCCGAAAACTTCGTTGTCATAGAGGCATCCGGGGTACCAAATATGAGCACCTTTCTTCAAGTTGAGAAGGAGGAGCTCAGAGACGGATGGCCACAGTTTATCCGCTTTTAATTCGAAAAGTGCAGATGTAATTATTTTTTACACTTCCAGAGACAACTTCAAAAACAAAAAACGGAACGGTAAGGCTTAACAGTGCGGACGTAAACCGGGCGGTCCCGTGTATCGGTCTATCCTCTGAGCACGTAAAAGAACCATAGGAATATATTCGGTAATAAAAGTATGGCATGTTCCCGGATTCCTATGTATCCTTCCCCTCTATCTGGGGCGGCTCTAAATAACCTATACTGTGTTGATGAGCCGTTAAACAACATTCAATTCATAACATGCCGCTTCATAAAAAGCCATGGGGTGGGGCGGCGGGGTTGGGGGAGAGTATACTGGAATCACCTTGTCCGTCCGTCTGTTCGTCTATCCGTAAACGCAATTCTTGTCCGGGCTATTTCTCAATAACTCATTCTTAGAATTTCGCGAAACTTGCTAGGAAGTATCAATATCGAGTGGACATGAGCATACTATGATGACGTTCCGGGTCGAAAATTTTCCACTGAGTTATGGCCCTTTGTATTTCTAATATCTGTCCGTAGACGCAATTCTTGTCCGGGCTATTTCTCAAAAACTCCTTCTTAGAGTTTTGCTCTTTGAATTTTTAATGCATTTCATACTTGGGAGTCAAATAGAAAATTCTATAATATAATATATGTCTATATATCTTACAGGAACAAAGTCTTGTATGTTTACTCAACCCACCCCACCCCCTCCCCCTCCCCCACCCCACCTCCAACAAGTTGCCAGCGGCGACAGTTCTAGTTTATATTGGTTTACAAATAGTGTGTGGTTTTTATATCCGCACTTTTTGAAAGAAAAAAGAAGTGGGTATACTGTGGTCGTCCGTATGTCCGTCCGCACGTTCGTCCGTCCGTCTGTCAGTTTTTCTTGTCACATTATTTGAAGAAGGGTGTTCATATTTAGCATATAGGATATCTATATAGGATGACTAGAAGACAACGAAATATTTGGTACCAGAGGTCAAGGTCAAGGTCAAAACGTCAATAATAATAAATATTAAACGCGTGATATTCATTTTTAATGAAATTTCTTACATGATATAAGTAATGATATTCCCATACAATATGAAAGGATTTTGCGGTTTGGTATACGGATCCTCCGGTGAGAGGACGTGTGGCCATATTAGATGAGCATGCATATTTATTGTTTCCTGGTAGCCTAAACCTATCCTACATGAGTTGAATGAAGGTGTTCCCATGTATTACAATGGTTGAATAGGATATTTAGATGACATCAAAGATTACGGCCTCACCTCTGGATCCAGAGTTCTAGGTCAAAAGGTCAACACAAACTAGAACATTACAGCACACGTATACACAACTGTTAATGCAATACCTTTGCATTTTAATCGTTTCCTCATAATTTTCTTATAACCTGAACTCTTTTTACAACAGCTGATGGGAGTGTGTTCACATTTGACACAGCATTTGCCTAGTATTTCAAATAAACTGCATGGTTTAAGCGTGGGAGTGAGAATACAATGTTAAAATATAATACTATGAACCATTATGGGAATCGGCTGTTTTTAATTTATCGAGGAACAAAATGTTATGTGCTCTTCATTGGACAATGAGCGAGTTTCGCTGCCTCGGACACAGTAGGTGAAAGGTATGCCATTTCGGCCGAGGGACACGCCATTTAGTATTCTCAGTGATGGAAGCGCAAAACAAAAACAGCGAAAATAACCGATGGCGTCCGCTATGGTGGGACCTCTCGAATAAGGGCCGCAAATAGTGACAGGAGGCAACTCAAGCCTTAACGATTAGCAATGAGCGATATAAAAGTCGAACAGGAAATGTAGCATTCAAGGACCACAGTAAACCACAAACACATAGATGAATAAAAGGAGTTTCATCCAGTTCTAGGGTGAAGCAAAAACGTCTACAATGAGGGACCGTATAAACTGCGTATCCGACAGGATACGCCTAAACAATAAATAATAATTTTTTTCCTGAAACAAATATTTGGAGTCGGACTGATTTTTTTAATTATGGCTAAGTTTGCTTACCTGCTTTTGCCAAACGCGCATTCCATCAATAATGAAACTTTGAAGGGGTAAACCTGCGTGTGTCTTGTGTTTCTTTAGTCTTATTTCCGAAAGAAAAGACCTAATGTAGCCATGAACCCTGCGATTATCAGCAGCTTATTATGCATACAAAAGATATCGGAATTACCCTTACTCGTATCTTTATCCTTTGAGTATACATACATAGGAAAGAAGAATGGTCATACGGAAAACAACGACAATTAAACCGTACCCCGCTTCATATATATTTCTTTGAATTAAGACCATTTCATTTATGTGACTAAATGGTTTTGGGGGAAATGACTGATCAGTAGTCGGACATTGTAAACCCTGATCAGCCTGCGAGTTATCAGCCAGCGAGTTACTCGCAGGCTGATCTGGATTTACAATAGACGCAAAGACTATTATAGTCGTGCTTAGCGGGTTCAAAATTCAAAATTTCAAAATATAAAATTTCTCAAAAATTCGAAAATACGAAATTTCAAAATTCAAAATTCAAAATTCAAAATTCAAAATTTCAAAATTTCAAAATTCAAAATTTCAAAATTTCAAAAATTTCACAATTCAAAATTTCAAAATTTCAAAATTCAAAATTCCATGAATAATTTGATTTAATAATAAAATAATTGTTGCCTTTTAGGTTCGGTCGATATCATTTTTCTCAGGTCGATAAATACACATATCGATAGCCGAGGTCGATATATCACTTTTCTCATGTCGACCTCACTTAAAGGCAATAATTTTATAGTATACATGATTTGTATTGTTATATTATATTAAATACAACATTATATTATATTATATTTATTATATTATATTTTATCACATAACGTGTCATACAACCTGGAATGATTTTTATTGGTTGGGTTAAACCTGTAACACTACGCAAGTTTATTAACTGAAACTATTTTATTTATTACAAATTCACCCAGATCTGAGTCATAAACTTATTATTTGTGACAGCTTATAAAAATAATGCAGGTTAAACAAAACATTGCTGTTGGTTTGTTAAAAAGTTGGCGTAAACTGCTATTTTGTAAAGAGGTAAAACACGAACTCTTTTATACGCAACGTTATGTGTGAGACGCGACGTTACGACGTCACACATTTTATGACGTTTTGGCGCTAAAGCGTGTCTGACGTCGTGGCGGTTCTATGTTCATCTGAATTAATATTTACTAATTTGATTGCAATGTTTTGATATAAAAAGGATCTTAAACTTGTTCCCATTCCATATAAGATTTATGAAACTCAAAAGGCTCGTTAAAATTAAAATAGTTCATAACTCGTTTCATAAATCGTATATGAAATGGGAACTCGTTTAAGATCCTCTATATATTATATTATATTATATTTAAGAAATAGAACATCGTTTACTGTGAATTATCGTTTAATATATCACGGTTTGGAGATCAATTGTAAACAATAATTTCACGAGCCCGAAGTGCGAGTGAAATTATTGTTTACAATTGAACGACAAACCGTGATATATTATAGATAATTCACCGTAAACGATGTTCTATTTCTATTCTAATAACCCTAAATTGTGAAAATAACGCACACATTTGAAATCTTTCGCATTGCTTTGCTTGCTCTCCTAACGTTGCATACGTTATAATGCGGAATGCGCAATGCGCAATGCTTATTCTCCTAACGTTGCAAAAATTACAATGATATATCGTTCAATATAACGAGATATTTTAAACAAGGCTATATAGTGCGGGTGTATTAGAATATATTATATTATATTATATTTCATATCATGTCATATCATATCATATATCATATCATATCATATATCATATCATATCATATCATATCATATCATATCATATATCATATCATATCATATCATATCATATATCATATCATATCATATCATATCATATCATATCATATCATATCATATCATATCATATCATATATCATATCATATCATATCATATCATATCATATCATATCATATCACATCACATCACATATAATATTATATTATAAACTGCTAAGAGTTAAAGAAAAAACGGAATCCACTTCAAACTAGATATAGAAATCCCGTTTCCACTTACATAATATTTCAAATGGGAAACTGCAAGGAGAAGACATCCTTGAGGGATGTAATTGTCCGTATATACATATGCAGCTATTGCGTTCATCGTTTATCAGAGTCTAAGGATAATACTATTGTAATATATGTTTACATGTATTTGTCTCCCATGGAACCCAAATTGTGATGGCCCATAAAATGTGCAATAAAGGCAGATCTAGGTGTGCATGTAAGCTATTGTATATATCTATAATTATGGTTTGGGATTTCTTATAGCATTATGCATGTTATTCATACTTCACCCATATTGGGGTATGGACACCCTTCTCCCCTTCTCTTTTTTTTTTTCATAATATTTATGTGCTGTTTAGGTCAATTCTTACACATATAGCTATGTTGTCCCGCCCCGCCCCCCCCCCCCCACGCCCCCCCCCCACGCCCCCCCCCCCACAGCGCCACCCCAC